>QEOT01122783.1:0-19648 GCA_003123785.1 Pterocarya stenoptera
CACCCACTCTACTTAGGATGAGTAACCTTACTTGCCCACACTTAGCCGAATAATCTAACCTTACTCGCCCACGTTGTACGGTCAAGGCATCCTCCCCCCACACTTTGGCCGAGTAACCTCACTCGCCCACATTTACGCAGTCAAGGCATCCTCCTGCCATACTCACTCACTCAACGAGAAAGAATGAGGTGATTCAATTAATATAGTAATTAATGGCAACAATATGGGAAAATAACATATATTTCAAACCAAAATGACACAAGTTCAAGTGTCTATTACATAATCATATGTCAAGTCCTAACTAAAAGAAAATTAAAGAAAAGGCATTAAGGACAAGAAGCAGGAGGAGGAAAGGCATACAGCATTGTGTCTTGCCCCAAGGAATAGAAGACGTAGTAGGCAGCACGGCTGGCTCTGATAGACTTCCAATCCAACTGGGTCAACTCGGCATCGAGATGGGTGAGTAGGTACTCCCTCAGCTGAGACAACTGAGTAGACCTTCACGCTCTTCTATTCAGGCCACGGCCTCATGACGGCATTGGTTTGTCTCCTCCTGGGACACTTCCAAGTCTAACCGAAGCCCATGAACTTGCTCACGTAGGGAAACAACTTGGTCTTCGAGCAAATGGTAGTATGACTCCACTCGAGACGAGCTTTCTATGATCTCTTCCCTTTTCAAATGGGCGGCTAAGACAACTCCATGAGTTCAGCCAATAAGGCACGCATCAATTGATTCTCTTTCTCCAGGCCTAGCTAGCCATCAATTAGAACGACGGTTAAGTGGTCTACTCCATGGAGAGACAGGGGAGTAAAATATATATACATATATATAAATAAAATAAAATAAAATAGTGAAAGGATGATGAATGACAGATCCCTAGCAAAGGCAACAAAGGGTGACTTACTGGAGAAAGGATGTCTCTAAGCCTACGCACCATGTCCTGGATGCCCTCTTCATGAAAGCCACACGCCAGCGATTGGGATGCTCCAGGTCAGGAACTTGAAGGCTCATGTGTCGCCGATAAGTTAAAGGGCCCCCTAGGCATAGGAATTTGCCCTCCCATCTTGCCCAAGCCATGAGGTGGCGAGGAAATTTGGGGTGGATGAGAGAGGGGTGAGGGTACATCAGACCTAGGAGGCAAAGAAGGGATGTATGGAACTTCATTCTAAGTTTGACCGACCGAGGACAAAGGGATGTCGGTTAAAGGTTTGCGAGTGTGAAAGCAAGGAGATGGCATGTCCCCTCCAGTAGGCAAGGTGCTAAAGAGCGAGGAAGAAATTGAGACCTTACCTCCATTGAATCTGTGCTCTTAGATCCAGCAGAAGGAAACTTGCGAAAAACAAAGGGAAGAATAGGTGTTGTTTCCCCTGAGGTAGGCGAAACATGAGCAGAAGCAGACAAGGCAACGACAGCTTCAGCTATCGACACCTCATCCCCAATGGCTAGAGACACCTAGCCGAACTCATCAAATGGAACCAAGGAACTAGCTGGTATTTTTTAGGAAACCCCCAGGAAGGAGGGGTCAAAAGGCACGACTATGTCGTCGTCGTCCGACCCAGAAATCTCGCCTCAGCCCCTAGAAGAGGGGGGAATGGGAGCAACAGTTTCCATACATGGCGACAAAGCAAACACAGCCTTAGCACCAACTCCAAGTCAGCCTCAGCCTAAGCCATGACAACCTCAAAGGAGTCAGCCAATGCAAGCTGAGGAAGATCCAAATTTCCCTTACGCAATGAGGAAGAAGGTGGAGAACCTTCTTTGGTGGAACTAGACTAGTCAGTAGGGCTAACCTTGATACGGGAAGAAGGAATTTTAGTGCAAGCCTTCTTTTCTTTCTTGTTCCTGACAGTCGAGGATGATCAACTTTTCTATCCTCGAGGCAACAATGGAGTGCCCAAAAATTGGTGACCAAACACATGCGCCCTTTTGGGGGAGACAATAAACCTATTAATGTTAGCACAAGTCAAGAGATTTTCTATCAAAGTTAAATTGTCATTTGCTTCCACCCAAGCGTGTATCAAATGAAGAGGAGCATCCTCATTGCCAGAGAGAATAATCTCAAAATTTTGGTCATTGGGAACGTGGCCCCAAAAAGCTCGGATCGAGAATTCACGACCGCTAGCTTCACCTGGGAGAAATTCCCAACCTTCACCAGAAACAGAGAAGAACTTTTGTTGCCAATCTTTAGCGTGGAAAAACCGACGCTCAATTTGGGCCACTTGACTATCGGTATGAGCTCGAAAACTGCAAGGATTCCCCCTAGACGGTGAATGCCATGAATATGGAGAAACTCACAGACTGTTAAATTCGAATATTTGTCGCCTGTGGGCTCAAGAACCTGCCTCCAGGCAAGACAGCAACCCATCAGTATCCTCCAAGCATTGGGCACAAACTGGGCAAGGGCAAGCCCTAGAAAGCCAAGCACATCTCTTACTGGGCGGCATAAGGGCAAGCAAAGCCCCATGAGAAACATAACAAAATAAAGGTGAAAACGGCCAGACCCCCAACATTAACAACTCCCCTGCGCGGCTCAAGTTGGTTTAGCATTACTGAATCTGGGATTCCGTAGTGATCCCTCACGGAGTCCAGGTCAAAATGAGTTGTTGTCAAGACCCACTAGTGGCCCTCAAAGACTGGACAGCGATTGGCTTTATTTTCATCAGTACGGGGAGGAGTCGTAGGGTCGCAAAGAACAACATGAGAAGCAAATGAATTGGAAGACTTGTGCGAAGCCATTGGAGTGTGGTAAGAAGTAGTAGAAAAGGCAGAGTTGGATGGGAGAGAAGGATGCAGATGAACGAGAGAGTAGCGAAGGTAGGAAGTGTGGTAGGAGAAAGAGGGGCTTTGAGGACGAAAAAGGCCACAAGCAAGTAGTGTAACACCTCTTCTCGTAGGTTAGGAATATTACGAAACATTCATAACATAATACCTGGTAAAGAGATTCATATCCTGAAATACCTCATTTATTGAAAAGCATCAAAAACATTAAAACTTAACTGAGCATGGTTGATTTGAAATTGAACTTAAAGTAAAAAGGACAGAAACTAATCCTACGAATGACATAAAAGAAATATAATTCTTGTGTGAATAATACTTATTCCTTCCTAAGTCTTTATACTAGATCTACTCCTGGTCATCCAGCTCTGTGTCATCATAACCAGCATCTAAGAGAATTAAACATAGAGGAAAACAGAAAGACAAACAAAAATGAGTCGAATACTTAGTAAATAGTACATCATACCATAAAATATATCTTAGCCTAGCATAGACTTAACTTTTGAAAGACTCTTCATACATACATCATCATAGATTCACATAGCATATCTATTCATCATTAACATGAGTGGAACAAACATAATCATGGTAAACATGTAACTTGAATACATAAATAACTTGTTTATCTTGTCTTTCACTTATCGTGTGGTGCAACACACTTGAATCCGTATTTCCCTTAACTTGCATGATATGGAGTGAAACACACTTGGGTCCGTGTTTCACTTAACTAGCATGACACGGAGTGAAACACACACTTATCTTGCATAACATGGAGTGAAGCACGCTTGGGTCCGTATTTCACTTAACTTGTGGTTAACCACGCTTGCATCCGTGTCACCTTAAAACTTCTTATCTTTCTTAATACATAAGAATTTATTAGGCTTCATGAACTTTTCTACCATGGCATATTCTTGTACGTACCATAGCATAACATGGCATATTCTTGGACATGGTATAGCATAACATGGCATGATTGGCATTACATAAGATGGCATATTCTTGTACACGGCATAGCATAACATGGCATATTCATGTACATGGCATAACATAACATGGCATATTCATGTACATGGCATAACATAACATGGCATATTCTTGTACATGGCATAGCATAACATGGCATATTCTCGTACATGGTATAGCATAACATGGCATGACATAACATGATCTAAACATTTTATGATATTTCATGGCATACATGGTCTAAGTATTCATACATGATCTGACTATTTTATTACATGGCATACTTGACTTAAGTTACTACATGAACATTTCATAGCTTCCAAGTGATTTTAGTAACACTCAATCCATCAAACAACAAATTCATCCATACAAGCATAATGTCATAATTCATCAAAGATCATGAAAGGAATCTAACCTCCTTAACTCTTAGCGTAGCATAGATAACCATCATAAACACACCATGTTTTCATACATGACAATAATATTTATAGTACTCATGCATTTATATGATCATACTAATTACTTCTTAGTGCTGCTTCTTGATTTCCAACTTGTAGCACTTTACCTATATGAGGTACTTGACGTTACTAGTAAGAATAAAAGTTGTTGGGCTAATATCTTTATCTAATTAAACTAAGCCCAACTTAAAAGTTAAGCTTATCATAAGACAAGGCCCAAGTGGTGGATCAGCCTACTTGACATAAGGTACCAGAGTGTTTTCTGAAAACAAACCCAGCCCAACCTATTATAACATGTAAAACACGTCCAATAAGACTCAGCTTAATAGAAGGGCATTTTGGGAAGGATGAAGGTAACGGAAATAAAAGAAAACATAGGCCTACAGGGAAGACAACAGGTCAAGCAACTAGGACTCACCGAGAGAGATGGTTGGGTGCGAAGGTGGCTTTGGGTGCTTAAGGGTGGCCGGCGACGCAGCTGGGTGTTTTTGGTGGTGGTGCGACACTAAAAGAGAGAGAGAGAGAGAGAGAGAGAGAGAGAGAGAGAGAGAGAATCTGTCAAGCTGAAAGCAATAAGGAGAGAAAATGGTGGCCGGCGGCACTGGGCTTACCGAAAGAGAGTGGGTTCGACGAGGTTGGGTTGGTCGGCGATTTCTGTGGTGCTGTGGGAGGTGGTCCGACAAGGTCACTGTTGGTCACTAGGAGGAAGGTTGCGGTGATGTTGTCTACGACCAGGGGCTTGCTGTGAGAGTGGGTTTTTCTCGATTCTTAGTCGTGGGACTACTGTGGTTTTGATGAGAATATTTTGTGTGTTTAATACAAAGGCTTCGTGAGATTTTCTATAGATGATAGGGGGAATTTGTCGAGGGGTTTCTGATATGAAAAAACCTCCACAACCTCCTACTATTCACACAACCTCCACACACCACACTTTTTTTAATTTTTTTTTCTATTATCAAATATTTATTATATGAATAATAAATAGAAAATTTGAAATAGTTTAAAAAGAATAAACTAAAAAAAAAATTAAAAAAAAAATTAAAAAATTTAAAAATTTAAAAAAATATGGAGTATGGAGTGTGGAGGAGGTTGTATAGCAAAACTCTTCTGATATAAGTTGGTCTCCCAATAGGTTTTATTTAATTAGTAGATAACACTGAACTTGGGTGGGGATAGTGGAAGCAACACTGATGTTTAAAAACAAAAAGAAAAGAAGTGGTTGTTGCAAATCCGAAAGGTCAAGAACTAAAGGGCCACTGTAACATTTTAGCAGATGAAAGTCCTGGATGTTACAGGTAGCGTTAGAGAGGGAGGTGAATTGTGCAATATGAAACGGCAAGGGTAAAAAGGGAGGAAGAATATGGAGTACCAAAAATGAGGAAAGAGAGCGCCAGAAATGGAACGACGCGTCCACTAACTGACACATGAGGCTTGAAACGACAGAGCCCAGATCACGAAGCGATGCCCTGAGTACAAGTCCTTTCATGGCGCACGTTAAGAGACTCTGCGGGGTAACTGAATGTGACACATTTCCTATTCCATCTTCTAGGCCCATCATAGTTTTAGGGGCCAAGCCCAGATAATTGAGACTCAGCTAAAGATACTGCATAGGCCATAAATCATGCCCACGGGCACACTACAGAAGAAGTGAGAAGCTAACAAACTCCCAATGGCCAGGGTGTTACGATAGCCCCCTACTGACTAGATAAATCACAAGTAACAAGAGAGAAATTCAAATAATAGGCCCCAATCTAGTCTATAACAGGAGATAAGGCAGTTATGAGTCCTTGAAAGATGCCAATGGCCACTCTATATATATCCAATGACTAATACCAGAAAAGGTATCCAAACATTTCCATTCTCATCTACAATCATACCATAGCAAGTCTTCTAACTTAAGTATTGAAGGTGTTCCTACGCCTTTAAACGTTTTCCTTTATTCTTATTGCAGGTTGCGAGTGGTGGGAAGTGCGGAACATGTCCATAACAGTTTCATTCAAAGCCATAAATATTTTTATAATGGCATGTACATGTGTGGACACACCAATGATATCGTCTGAAAAGAGAGCTCAAATTATAAAAAAATGACTTTTTAATTGGAATTTACGGCTCCTATTCTAGCTTTCGTGAGCTGATTTTTTCACCATCTGATGTGAGGCTGCTGCTACCTAACCATTAAAAATATAAGCGTTCCTTTACTAGTCAAACCATGCAACGCAGAAACGTTCAATTTGGTGCTAAGCTATACTGTTCCACCATATATGATTTTAATACTAAATAAATAGGAAGACTAAGTTGATTATTGTAATTTTGGTGGTTTTATACTGCTCCACCAGATAACAGTGTGAAAACTTCTTAGGAAGCACGTCCTCAGCTACTTTTTGCCCTTGAAAAGATGCCCGTCCAGGGCTATCTGGAAATCTAGTAATTGGTCTTTCCACGTGGGGTGGTTTGGGATTTAAAATTTACTTCAACTCATCTTATTTTATCATTATAATTTTTTTAAATTTTTATACAAAATATAAGTACAAAATTTTTATACAAAAATAATTAGAACACCAAATACTTTTCTAATTCAATGGTGTCAAATGTGTCAAATGGGAACTTTTCTGCTACAAACTCATTTTCTACGTGATCTTCTGGACGTTTTTGTATCCCCTACACCATTTGACTCGGTCGATATGATGTTTGCCTCGGATATATTAAAATGATAAAGATGAAGACTTATGGGGTTTTCAGGAGAGGAAAAGTTCTATATATAGGACCATTATTCCCAACCTCTGGAGTATCCCAGTATCTCATCCTCAAAAAGGAAAAAACTAAAACCCCATTACTTCTAAAAACCAAAAGCCGATTCACCCATGAAGATTCCATCACGTTCACACGTCCACATGCTGTCATACCTCGTCATGTTGTTGCTTCTCCCCTTGCTTGCCTCCTCAGCCGACCCCGATCCATTACAGGATTTCTGTGTGGCGGATAAAAGTACCAACTCTATATCAGTTAATGGCTTCCCTTGCAAACCTGCCTCACAAGTAACTTCAGATGATTTCTTCTTTGATGGGTTGACCAAATTGGGTGACACATCAAACATCTTTGGCTCAACCGTCACTGGAGCTAATGTCGATACTTTTCCTGCACTCAACACGCTTGGGATTTCAATGAACAGAGTGGATTTTGGTCCAGGAGGACTTAATCCACCCCACTCACACCCTCGTGCAACCGAGAGCGGCGTGGTCATCGAAGGGCAGGTACTTGTGGGGTTTGTGACAACTGGGAATGTGTATCACTCTAAAGTCTTGAATGCTGGGCAGATGTTTGTCATTCCTAGAGGACTTGTACACTTCCAAAAGAATGTTGGAGTAGGGAAGGCCCTGATCATCACGGCTTTCAACAGTCAGTTACCTGGGGCTGTGGTCCTACCCTTTACTCTCTTTGGTTCAACACCCTCGATTCCAGATGATGTTCTAACGAGGGCCTTCCAAGTAGAAGAAAAGGTTGTCGAATCTATAAAGTCGAAGTTCAGTTCTTGAGCTAAGACTTTCCACTCCAGATAATCTCCCCTTTATCTGAAAATTGTGTTGTAGTAATGCTTTTGATTTGAGGTTGCCTGCCTCCTATTCTTGTGTTGTTATTCATTGTGTTGATTTGAAGTTCAGTTCTTGTAATGCTTGTGTTGTTATTCAGGTTGTTTATCTTTATAGTCATGGTTGCTTATGATTACATAAGGAAATAAAGGCTTTACAGTAGGATGACACAGTACTCTCTGGGTACTCTTATGCAGTAACTGTAAGGTCTCTTGTACTAGAAAGTGGAAGGAATTTGCAGGCTAGTTATAACTAATAATCCACTCTTAAATAAGTCTCCATTTGTTTTCTGTTCAAGGAACTCCAAAATTTTTCTTCATTTGAACTTGTTCATAACATTGAAACAAAAATCTGGATCGGTTAGCGAACATATTAAACAATGAATTAGAAAATGAAGAAGAATCCAGAAAGCAACTACACGGTTCAACGCCAATTCGTATCAATTAGTGACATACTGTAACAGTGAATATGAATTTATAATTCCAGAAAGTACAGTTCTTTGCTTACATGCCTTAACAACTAATGTTAACCTAGGAGATTTTTTCTGCATACTAAGGTAATTGTCTAAAGTTTATCCAGTTAATAATACATGAGAAGATCAATGCATTTTCTACATAATGAGATCATATTAGTTCAAACAGACAGGAAACTCATTTCAACACTAGACGATGAGAAACCTAGACAAAGCTGGCCATTGATTATGGAGGACGAACTGAAGTACTAATCCTGCTCCTGATCCAGCTCAAACTAATGTATCGCACCCTGCAATCAAATTAGCACCCTCCATTAAGAGTCAATAGTCCAGATTGTGCCATGTCATCTATTTCTCACCCTCTTAGCGGTCAGACTTTGATAAAGAATGCAATTCAAGAAAAAGTAATAGTTGGAGGGCCCAATATGTCAGTTTCGGTAGTTCATTGTATCCTATACAGCATATCTCCTCAGCGTATCCAACAAGAAACTATGTAACAAAAATATTTCAGGTAACCAAGCAGTGTACATAAGCTTACATCTTTCGGAGCAAATCCCTCAATGGTGAGGTTTGTATACATCCTTGAAGTAATTGCTTCAAGCTTCATTGAGAGGAACTGCAAAACCCAATAATTACAGCAAAGGTTCAGGATCAGCAATGGAAATTAATATCATAAAGTGGCAATGGAGATACACACCTCAACCTGGTGTTGCAGCGACTGGACATAATTAATAATCTCATCGAGGACAAGTGCTTTTCCAATAACCTGTTCAGTGGGGAAGTTGGAACTACACTAAGTCGAGAAAAGCTGAATTTGAACTCGCCTTTAGATTTTTGCAAAGTTATAATTGGTTTAATCTATCTATGAGGGAAGAAAAGTGAAGTATGATAAATTGCATCACTAATCAGCGTAATGACAGTAATGGTACCTATATTAAAAACCAACACAGAACATTGCATACCTTGTTGCATCCAGGGACCAAATCTTTGAGAATTTTCATCCTCTCACTGATCTTCTCTCTCCTTGCCTGCCGATTTGGGTAGGTAAGTAATATGTTTCCAAATATAAATATATGCTGTTAACCAGCTTTACCGCCACACACGTCCTAGACAACAGTGACCCACAGTAAAATACTAAAGACATATCTGGATATAGAGCTCCTGTAACAGAACCAAAGTCTAGTTTATAATGTTCAGGAATTACGTAAAAATGGAATCAGAGTTCAAGGAGACTGAACGGGATTACCCTCTCTGCTAGACTGTGGCTATCAGTAGCTTGGCCCCTTCTCGCTCTCACATGAATATAGTCTTGCTTAGGTGGCTCAGAAGGTTTAGTGCTTTCTTCAGCTCGCTTGTTTCCAGCCGCTAAACTAACTTGCGCTTCAGCTATTGAACAAGCATTCTCATCTCGGGATCCAGCTAGTTTCATCCGTTTACCATTTGATTCTTTCTGTTCGAAATGAATAAGCACTGTCAAACTAAGGTTTGAAAAACTGGCGTTAAAATTAAGCAAATTCACAAGCTAAATTACTCTTAAAAAATGGCAACCAATTTCATAGCAAGTGGCACGATTCTTAATTTCGTAAAAATTCAAAATTACACTCCATTGTTTTACATCACATTCTTAGTTATAAGCTAGATAGGAAGAACAAGACAAGATATTTCTCAAAGATTAAGCTCGTTTGAATGGTGAGATGAGATGAGATGATATGGTTTTAACTAAAAGTTATAAGTTAAATAAAATATTATTAGAATATTATTTTTTAATATTATTATTATTTTAGATTTTAAAAAAATTGAATTGTTTATTATGTTCGATATGAAAATTTGAAAAAATTATAATGATGAGATGAACTCGTTTTTATATTCAAACGGGACCTAAGGCGCTAATAATGAATTGAGATGAAAATTAAAAATTGAATAAAATATTATTAAAATGTTATTTTTATACTATTATAAATAATAGTAAAATATTTTTCCTTAATACCCAAACTAGATCTACGGCAAAAACCACTCAGAATAAGTTTCTTTTCTTTTTTTTTTTTTAAATAGAATGCATAGCAAAAAATTTTGAAGTCCAGTTTCGGAAACTACACAGGAAAAGACACCCACTCAAATCAGCTTAAACCGACAGTCCAAACAAATAAACGAGAACAACATAAAACATTAGACTGAAAATCTTATCATTTTTTCTGCTTTTCTTTCCTATCATTTTCCTCATTTTCGCGACATCCAAACAGAGAATTGAGGCAAAGAAAATCAAAGCGAATGAGTAAAAGCGAGAGACCGACCAAGTTGTTGGCACTACCACAAGAAACCATCTTCGACGACTCGCCCTCCGAGCTCACTTCTTTCCTCTTCTTCCTATGACCACCGCCACCGCCACTCTGCTCAGTCACCGTAGATTCCTCGGCCGAACCGTCACGATTCGCGGAGCTCTCGCGGAACGCTAGAGGGCTCTGACCCAAGTTTCCAATCCGGAGCCCCAGTCCCCCACCGCCGGGATCCGCACCTAGTGGCCAAATCTCCGCCAAGCTGTAGGCGGACGGGTTGGCCGCCGAGAACGAAGATTCGTTTATCAGTGGAGGATCCATTTCCACAGACCCGAACTCATCCAACTTGCCACGACCCGTACGAAGATTCAGGACTTGGTGTACAATCCAAATTGAGGTTATAACTTCCAACACCAGAGAGAGAGAAAGAGAGAGAGAGAGAGAGAGAGAGAGAAAGTGTGAGGCAGTAGAAGCGGAGGTGTGAATTTTTGGTGGGAGTGAGGGTAGAGTGATTGGTGCGCGTTGCGCCCAGTGTATTTTATAGTGTTCATCTCAATATTTTGAATACCATATCGATAAAAATGTTAGTATAAAATATTTATACCGACATCTTTTTGTGGATTATTTTAAAATTGTTGGTATATAAATAAATTATATATATAAATTATATTTTAAAATAATAATCTATATATAAATATTTAAATTATAAATTATTTAGTTAAAACATAAATTTATAATTTAAAAAAAATCAAAATCAAAATATCGATTAATACAAATCGATACACAGATCGGTACATATTAAAATATTGATCGGTATAACCGGTACAGCCGATATAATCAATATTTCGATCGATATAACACACGTGGTGTACCTATATTAGATCCGGTACGAAAAATATCAACCGCACCGACGGATACGGTAGGAGGTTGAAAACACTGATCCATCCGTCACATTCAGAACTTAACTACCAAAGAGGGAAAAGGGAGGGCCCCATTTCCTACATAAAGGGATTTGCTTTCCTATTTTTGTCTAGGGAGCGATAAATATCCTATTAAAATAAAATTTTGTCAAGGAATAAAGCTCTAGCGACCGACAAGTCTCCGTAGCATTTGGTTAGTAAGATCAGGTAAATTAAGATAAAAATTAAAAATTTAATAAAATAAAAAATAATATTTTATTATTATTTAATTCAAAAATACATAATCCAATATGATAGCTTTTCTTGGTATGTAAATTAATTTCTAAAAGATATGATTTTGCATAGAAATAATATTGGCATCAACTACTATTTGGGATCATCCAAAATACACCATAGTAAAATGACCACAAACATCCCATAATAAAATCAACTTCCCTCTCTCATTTCACATATTTCAAACCCGTGTCGCCCAAGGCCTCTCGCCCATTGCCCGTCGCCCATCCTCGGGCGTCGACTGTCGAGGTGGTGGCGATTGTCGAAGTGCCGTCAACTGTCGAGATGGTCCGGTGGTGCAAATTTTTCCGATGGCGGAATGTGAGCCACAACGTCGATGCATGGTGGGGCTACAAGCGTGCATGTGTGCGACGGAGAGGGAGAGGGAGAGGGAGGTTCGTGGTGGCTGCATTTGTGAGATATGGTCGTCGGTGTGAGGTGGTGGAGGTACGGTGGCCTGGGTGGCTGGTTTCACCCATTTCGGTTGGGTAATCACAGAAGAGAGAGAGAGCTGCGTGTGGGGGAGATCAGTGGTGGCTAGTTTAGTCACCGGCGTGAGGGGGAGTCGCCGATGGTGGCGGTGAGGCTGGACGGCGCATGACGGCGCTAGGCTGGGCTGCAGGAGAATCGGGTGAGTGGAGAGAGGCTTCTGTCGCGAGAGAGATGATGAGAGAGAGAGAGAGAGAGAGAGAGAGAGAGAAGAGTAGATGAGACTGAATGAAAAAAAAAAAAAAAAATTAGAGACACGTCATGTGTGCTACAGATCAACCGTGAACAATGGCTAATCCGTAGCACAACTCTTTTACATATGCATATAGAGAAATTCATGTTAGTGCTCTAGAATGAAATGAAATAAAATACTTCTTGTATCCAAACGGGACATAACCTACCGATAAAAATTTTTTTATTTAGTGATTAAAAAAGTATTTTTTAATGTTATTGTGAATTTTTTTTTTAAATATTTAAGAGCATAAATCTGAGATCCATATAAAAAATAATTTTTTTAAAAAATAAACCCTACATATTTTTTTAAAAAAATGCAAAATTTACACATTTTAAAATTGTATATAGAGTTGCTCTTGTTTCTTATGATCCCTTTGGTCATGTTGGGCAATCTCCAACATGCCAAAGACTCAGGATCGATTGGTCATAACCATGTATTCAACAGAAATCACATGGCTCTTTCAACATGACTTTCTTACACCGTACTTTAATGCCGTGTGTCCTCCGGCACTTAGTTTGGTCGCCATTTCAGTTTAGTGCAACTATACCCAAATATAAACAAATTTCTATACTACAACAAAAACATGTTGTGTAACATCTACGTTTGATTCCGCTGAAAAATTAGCAGAAGGCGAGGTAAGATGCCACTCTTTAATTACTCTTTTTTCCGGCCGGATTGGTTAACCCAAGAGGATTATGCAACATAATAACTCCATAGCTGGTTTCTTATATCTCATCTCATCTAATCATTACAATTTTTTCAAATTTTCACATAAAATAAATTAAATAATTCAACTTCTTTAAATTTCAAAATAAAAATAATATTAAAAAAATATATTCTAATAATATTTTATTCAATTTTTAATTTTTATTTCAATTCATCCCATCTGCAAAAACAAACGAGACATATTACAAACGATGTGAAAATATGGTCTTTTTACAGCATGTGCGCTTACAGTTTGTCTGAAAGCAATATCTGAACGTCACCCAAAAGTCCAAAGTACAGCTTTTCATTTGTTCAATATAGTGATCGATGGGTGGGAAGAGATTCTTTCAGTGAAGAGGTAAAGAGGTAAAGACTACATGAGGAGCACATCTATTTCGATTCTACCAACAGATTGAACATCAAACATAAAAGTATAGATCTTTCTCATAGCTCGGATTCTTTGACCACTATCGACAAACGGTAGACAACATCATAAAATCTGAATGCTACAATAAAAGAATAGAGAGAAAATAACCTCAGCCTCGTTTGTTCAACTCTTTAATAAAATCTTTCTTTTGTACATGTTGAACCAGTGAGGAGTTTTTTGTTATCAGGGATGGCCAAGAATAATACACATAGTTGCTCTGATTCAGCATGGATGTTATAAAACATCAAGTGTCTGATTTTCCCTCCTTGCCATAGCAATAAACCCTGGAGTTCCATTTTCCTGAAGAGAGGCTGTAACAGGTGCTCTTGGCAATCAAAACAAGAGGTGCTTGACCGATCAGAACTCAACATGGTAGCACGGCTCGATCAGAAGATTTTGTACCTCAGTAGGAGCTGAAAACAGAGCTTGACGTCACATGAAGTATGTTGATGGGATACCTTCTAATTCCATGGACTTGGCAGCCGAGCGTCTCTAAAAGTGGAGGTACCACCAGAAGCTGCAGGAGAAGGAGAGGATGCCATGTAATTTGTTCCTGATACAGATAATGTGGGCAGGTTTGCAGGGTTCCCCGGGTGCCCAGTGGGAGCAAAGCGTGATGGACTACCAGTTACCCCAAAACTTGGTCGCGAGGGGTGCGAAACCTTCATATAAAATTGACATCCAAAAAATGAAAATATTGTACTTTTGTCATAAGAGACCAAAAACAAAACTCATAAACTACAAGAAAACACTATCAGCCACCTATATTGGTGATTGTAGTGCTGTAGAAAATATTTATCGGCTCATTGTGGGTCTTCTAAGATGCATGGAACATGGTCAGATGTTTATCCATGATTTATGCTATTGCAAAATATTAAATAGGCATGAAATTGTGCAATAACAATAACTTAAGGTCCTAAAAATGTTGTTTATGCACAAATCCTAATACAATAACATTAACAATATGTAGACAGATTCTACAAATAAGAAATATGCAGACAGAGGCTTTGTTTCACAATTCTAACGTGCATGCAACACTTCAATACATTGACAAACAATAATGCATCATTAAATGCGCAACTTTACCATAATCACGCTTTTTTAAAGGAGAAATCAATATGTCCTTCCTGCTGGAAGTTTATTTAGAAATTCAAACAGCTGTATCAGAACTTACTTCTTCATCCTTTTTTTCTATTCTAACTTGAGTAGACAAAAACTTATTCAGTTTTTTTTTTTTTTTTTCTCAGGGAATAAACCCCACACCAGAATTGTACATTAATCAAAGGGAACTATCAGTGTGGGCCTGTGGCAAATATGAAAATCTTTATCAAACAAAGATTCCTACTGTTTCTTAGCTTCTTTTTGAAAAAAAAAATGTATTAGAACATGGACTGGGCATTTTACACCTTATTTAGGACCTAAAAAACTTTTCTAACACACCTTAAAAGCCCATAAGATAGGCCTAAGACAATAAATAAATAAATAATCAACAAAATCCCCATTATAAACTTTAATGAAGTCTTTTTCCCCCTTTTGATAAGTAGGGCGGTGTGACACAATATTCTAAACTCACTAGAAGGGAACATCTTTGCAATTAATGTTCAAGATACTCCTTTTTGTTGCCATTGCAAGCATGGCCATTAGGCACAAACAAGTTTACTACTTCAAATGCTAGATGCAGAAATAACCTCAAGTCTGAAACTTCTTTTTTTTCTCTCTCTGATTTTTATCTAAGATTCCTTATTTTCTCACTTAGTCACGTTATCAGATCTATTGCAAACATATATACATGTACCATATACCAGACGTACCACTGTACTCTTTCTTCATATATTTGAAGGAAGTGCTGCTTAAACTATAACTCATTGGCTGCTCTAAAACATTATCATTTTGTTTTCTATAGTTTCCATTCTTTAATTTCAGACACTAAATTTGTTCAACAGCTCATATCTTTCTTCCTTTTTTTTTATAAGTAACAGCTCATATCTTACAGGGGCTAAAGGTTGGGCCTGCCATATGGCACTAAAGGTTTTAAAAGGAAGAGTGAGCTGATAATGAGAATAACTTCTGAGAAGAGCTTCTATTAGCATGTGACCAACTCAGCTCAGCCAGCCCTGATTGAAAGTCCAAGCTAAAACCTCCAGATACTAAATATGTATACTCACTTTAGAATTCACACCAAACTCAAGAAAAATGAAGAAATAATAACGAAAATAAGAAAAGTTTCAAAAAAGTTTGAAAGAAAACTACAGTAAATTCAAGCTGATAAAAGGCAACATGCATAGGTACTTTGCCACATGATACATGTTGTGGTAATTAGTAAGCAATACCATGTTGTGTTGATTAGAGGCAGGCCTTCTAAGAGGAGACTCTGAAGATGGTGACATGCTACTCATCCGAAACGTATGGCGAGGATGAGTGTTATGGTTTAAAGGATCATCAGCTTCTCCCCCTTCCATATCTCCACCAAGATTGGTCTCCGAGCCTGTCCTAGGAGTGGGCTGCCTAGTCAATGACCCAGTGTCATTTGCAGCATCCACTTGAAGTGGAACAGACGGGCGAATTGTCATTCCTTGCATGCTATTTCGCCTCTTTAATTCCTCCTCTGCATTCAAGATCTGCCAAACACAGCCAGTTAATTTTTTATCTATGAGAATCATTTTCAGAGAAAATAAAAACGTAAAACACAAGTCTTATACCAACAAAAAGCATAATGGTATGCCCATAACATCTATATATCTCTTGTCCCAGGCTTGAGAAGTACAAAACCAAAGCTTACCTGCTTCAGCGCTTGTACAAGATTATGTTTCTTTGCATTCAGACTTTGTAACTTATCCTCAACTTCCCGTTTCCTCTTTTCTCTGCCATTTAACAAATCGACTTTGTTGGTTACCTAGCACGTAAGATTAAAAAATAATGGTTAACAAGTGTCACTAAGAGGGTGGAAGAATCATAAACACGCATTTAAAGCATTAAAATTCATGGTTTGTTAATGTGTCAGTGTGTCACGACATCTGTAATGCGATCAAGATCTCAAGGTTAATGGTGATGGAAAACATTCGACCTCTCAAACAAGCTAAGCTTCTTAAGCTACATGATTGATATTCATCACCTTCTCTGCATTATTCTTTATCAATCCATACGAACGAACTAATGCATCTTTTCCACCGAATTCTAACCAAATTATAAATGATTCTTTGATTACTTCCACCAAAACGTAAATGGTTTCACTGCACATCTCCTCTAATCAAAATCACCACCACCAATTAATCGTTTGTAAAAATATGACCTTCATCGACGATTCATAACAAACTTATCATAATAACGGCGTTCTCCATTAATATTTCGAAAATCACAAGCGGATTTGGCTAAGACGAAGCATACTGTATAAAATCATTGATAATCCATAAACATAGCATGAACAGTACCTCCAAATTTGGGGTTGACAGGTCAGCCGGTTTTGTTTGGACGGGCAACGCTTTCTCATTGGCACCACCATCAACCGCACCGGAGCCTTTCTCAGGCAACGAATCAGCTGCATCAACTTTCACAGGGAAATCGCCCCCGCCGTCCGATTCTTTCTGATCTTTCTGGTCTTTTTCCTCACCAGAAGGCCCTTCTCCACAATAACCGGGATTTTTCGCTTCCAGTTTAGGCTCAATAGAAGACTCATTCTCTTTCAGGCATTCACTCTGTTGCTTCTGTTCGGAGATGGGGTTGGGGTCAGGGTTAGCGGTGGTAGTGGAGGAATGGAGGCGAGAGAGGGCCTTGGAGCGACGCTGAAGGAGGGATTTGAACACTCCGAGGGAGATTTTAGGGGTTGGCATAAGCCATCGACGAGGTACGTCGGGAACTCTGTGGAGGTTCCCTCTGTACAGCGAAATCGCCACCATTTTCCCAATTCTGTAAGCCCTAATCTTCTCTCTGCTTCTAAATACGCAACTTTCACATTGTCCTACAAGTCGTTTGACCCCGAAATGAAGTTGAGTACATGTCGTCTACGTGATGAGCTGTACTACGAGTCGTTTATGTGCGGTTGTGCCTCGATTTTAGGTCTCGTTTGGTTAGGCAATTCAGATAAGACGAGATAAAATGTTTTGTTAAAAATTGAATAAAATATTGTTATAATAAAAAATTTCAATACTATTTTTATTTTGGGATTTGAAAAAGATAAATTATTTATTATATTTTGTGTTGGAGTTTGGAAAAGTTGTGATGATTATATGAAATGAAATGAGATGATTTGGTTTTGTATAATTAAACAGGCCTAAACTATTCTGATTCAGTCATTCAGATCAACTATATGTTCATAGCTAATTTTATTATAATATTCATAGAAATGTTAAAATTATTTCTACCAATTCAATAACTTCAAAATATCTTGATTCATAATTGATCAAGCTTTAACTTCAATACAAATTTCATACAAACTTAAGGGGTTTTATTCTTATGGAGGTTCATGTAAGAAGAATTCAACTTGCACAGAATTGAGTTTCAATAATTCAGTGGAGTATGGTCTGTTGGGAGAAGATCAAGCAGTGATTCACCCAATTACATGAACTTATTTTCAGGACTTGGAGGGGACTTTAGTAGTAGAATGGTTCCTCCAAAAGGTTAGGGAAGTCTAAGAACATTCGATATTCTTGATCTAGCATGGCTTCCACAAAAGAGATTTCGGAGGATGATGAGGGTTGAAAGTCATTGCTTAGGATTTCACAATCTGTTCCTTCAGCTTTAATACATTCTTCTATAGCAGCCTCCTTATCTGTCTCATTTTTCTGTATCACATTTTGGTTTTGGCTTGCAAATTCCATTGATGAATGCGCAGCCATGATTTCTTGTTCTGGTAGAAATGCATCGTCGAGAAGAAAGTCATGCCAACTTAAGTCGAGGGGCGAGTTCTCTTGCGCTGCAGTGGAACAGGTTGGAGATGATGATGACGACGAAGACATGGAATCTTCGAGGAAGATTGGTGGTGGGTGGGTGTTGTTGTGGCTGAAATTCGAGACCTCCGTGACCAGCTTTATGGCTTGGAGCTCGGCGAGAAGATCATATGAATGGTTGTTGTTAGCTTGGTTACTACTCAAAAAGGTGTCTTGGATTGGTGCTGTTTGGGGTGATGTTGTTGAGGGCACCAATTGACTGCTGATGTTTGGGAATCCTTGTGGTGGGAATGGATATGGTTCAGATTTCAACATAGTTGCATTCTTAAAATCTTTATTGAGAGATCCAATTCTGCTGCCAGGTTTTCGAAGGCCTCCAATGTTTCCATAATCAGCAAGTATTTGAGAGAAAGGCTTATGAGTGACAGGATCGATTCCCATTTCAGAAAGCTTCTTTCTCAACTTGGTATTCCAGTGGTTCTTAACATCATTGTCTGTTCTCCCAGGAAGTTGTTGTGCTATTATGGACCACCTGGACATATAAACCATGAGAGATAAGACATTATAACCCTCAAACAAGAAGCCAGACAACTAAAATGGTTGGTAGTTGTGTTTGGTATGACTTCTGAGTAATTAATGAAACCACTTTCTCCTACTCCATACATAAGAAATGCAAAATAGTTAAAAGGCATCCACTCCTCAACAATAAGAGTGTGAAGTTTGGATTTTTTTTCTAGTGCTTAAGAAATGGAGAAATATTTAGGTTTAGTGCTCAATGCTCATCATGGAGAGACAAGGCCAAAACTGCTCATAGAATAAAGGTAAGTGTGGGAAAGTAGCCTTATAATATGACGATTTTAAGAATGTCCTGATTATAGATTCTGATGGATTATACATAATATGGAAGTTTTGAAAAGTGGCTTGGTCTCACCGCATCAACTCTTTAGAAGAAGTAAGCCTTTACTCATGGTAAGTGCCGGAAAACAACTATGAATGCCTTAGAAACTGCAAGTGAATGCATATGATAGTCTGCTTCAAGACAGACTATTTCTTTCAAAGCAATTAGATCTGAAAAACTTCAGCAAAAAAAAAAATGAAAGGAGAAAGAAAATGTTGGAAGAACAACAGAAAATGGAAAAAAGAAAAAAAGAAAAAAAAAAAAAAAAAAAAAAAAAAAAAAAAAAAAA
>QEOT01122783.1:20420-36426 GCA_003123785.1 Pterocarya stenoptera
AAAAAAAAAAAAAAAAAAAAAAAAAAAGCATAGAAATTAATTAAGAGACAAAAAAAAAAAAAAATCAGACTTTGAATTGTCAACTTGATAGCAAGGTCTGTAACTAATTTAGATGTTGTCGTAAAATGATGATTTTGCTGTTTTGCCCATATCTTCGGGCCAACAGTACGCCGTATGCAGGGACTTGAACAGAAGAGAATGCAGCCTTGTGGGGTGGAGACAGGAGACAAGTACTATCTTGCAGACAAACTCTAGAGAAGGGAGCTTATGTTGAATGAAAAATTTAACCCGTCATCCTTACATCATACATGATTTTTTTATATTTTTATTTTTCTTTGTCAAATGTATGATATATAAATGATGAGTAAAAGAATTTATTTAGTTTAGCAAGAATAAAATTTAAAAAAATCAAAATCAAATATAATATGTAGTGTTTAAAATATAAATGATGAGTAGAATGGCTCATTTTGTATGTAATATTTATAAGAACGATAGCATATTGTATTAGGAAAATTATTCATAATTATTGCCCATGGAGTTACAAAAAGAGTTAATTATAAAATTAGTTTATGTTTGCAAATCACTCTTTTAAATTTTTATTTTTATTTATTTAGACCTCGTTTGGATTCGAAAAGTGTTTAATCTCATCTTATTATTACAACTTTTTCAAATTCTCACATAAAATATATTAAACAATATAACTTTTTCAAATCTCAATTCAACTTTTTCAAATTCTAAAATAATAATAATATAAAAAAATAATATTCTAATAATATTTTTTTTAACTTTCATCTTTTGTCTAAAACTATTTCATTTCATCTCATCTATGAATTCAAACCAGAACAGACGCTCTATAACACATTTTTCTTTAAAATATAAAAAAAAATTCTCTTAAAAGTGCCCTCCAATAGATCTTGTATTCCATCCTTCATTTTACATTCTGTTACAGTACCATACTAGATGTGGAGGGAACTATTCATCCTTGTAAACATTTTATATTAGTTTCTCTCTCATGCTGTTTGATTTTCCTCATTTCTTCAAAAAGCATTTATTTTTATTTCAGATCCTCACTCTCATTCCCACACTTTCTTCTTTACTGGGCACCAAAGACAAAATCTAAAGCTGAATTAATCTCTCTTTTTTTTTTATTTTTTGAATTAATTTATATTTTGTTTAGTTTATAAATTTGGATTAATTTGAAATAGAACATAATTATATGACATTATATATAGAGAGATTTTACAAATATCAAAAGATTTGAGGATATTATTGATAGTTAGAGAAAATATTTGAAATGAATAAAAAAAATATTAAAAAATATAGTATTTAAATGATATAAAGAAAAAATAGATAAACTGATATATGATATATTGTAAAAATTAATATGTAAAATAAAGAAAAATAAAATTTAGTGATGTATTTTAAAAGATAAGATAAGAATGCATTGGGAGTGCTCTTACAAGAGAATAACTTCTGGCCGAAGGCTCCTATAAAGTGAGAATATTGGAGACCAGTACGAAGCTGGCACGTAAGCGAGCACATGACCAAATTACACTCCGCGTAAACAGGAGATTTGCGTCGTCCCTCACTCTCTCTGCCTCTCGATTCTCCCCTCCTCCTTTCTATCTGCCTTCCCCCTCTCTCTCTGCTTTCTCACTCTATCTGTCGAAAGAGAAAACCTCTGCTCCCTCTCTCCCTGCTCTCTCACTCGATTCGAAAGACAAAACCCTCACGGCCTCTCATCGAAGAGAAAACCTCTGCTCCCTCTCTATCTGCTCTCACTCGATCCGAAAGACAAAACTCTCACTGCCTCTCATTGAAGTCCCCAAGTCCTCACTACCTCTCATCGAAGCCACCTAGATTCTCTCTACTCTTTCACTCTCTCGATCTCTTGATTCAAAAGTGAAATTGAAACCCAAACTTTGGGTCACGCTGGCTCTCTCGATCTGAAAACTCCATCTCCGTCTTTCACCTCCTCTCTCGTGACCAAACTTGAGAGAGATAATTTTGGATTTCGTGACCCAACTCAGATTCGAGGTAATTATATTTTGGATTTCGTTGTTCATGTTTTCTTCTCTTGACAGTAGATTAGGAGTGTATTTCTCATGATTTTATTTTTCAGAAATACCAAATTTTTAGAAGTTTAATTTTATAGGGTTTTTTTATTGCTTGCTTGAAAAAACTTCAAAACCCTAACCCTCCCTCGACTCCACCGAAAAATGACAGTACATAGTTAGATAGAAATATGAGTTGGATAAATTTGGATAGAAATCTAAGTTGGATAGTTCAAGAAATCTGAGTCTAAGTTGGGATAGAAATATGAAGTCATTTAGTTTCATAGAAATCTGAGTTGGGATCTTAGTGGGGTAAAGGGGTGAATTAGGTTGACATTAAATCCATGCATTTCCTCAGTGATACTAGAGTTCATTATTTTATATGTTAGTGATCGCATGCATGGTAAGACTCTGGATATGATCATCTACTTTTTCGTAGCTATTGATTGGGCTGGTACCAGCAAGTTGTTGTGCTTGAGACTCTGTAAGCTTAGCTACAAGTTATTGTGCTTGAGAACCCATGCTTGTAACTGTAGACCATCAAACCTAAGGCCATTTTCTTGCATCAGAGAGAAAAAAAGTACCAATAATTAAAAAACAAAAAAAACAAACATTTTACTAAGATTTATTAGGGATCTCAACCAATCCAAGTTAAAGTACTTAAAATTTTGTTTATTTTGTTATATATTTAAGCCATACCTCCCTACTACTCTGGCCATTCAGAACCAAGATCAGATACACTAAAACAAACATTGAAGGACTCATTTGGTTCCCCATATCATCCGACTGTTCCAGAGAGAGAGAGAGAGAAAGAGAGATTGCCTCTTGGACACCTAAAAATGTGCAGAATTCATTTGGGTTCTGCAAATATGTTTTTGATTGTAGTCTGTTTGGACTAAAATTGGGTCATCAAAGGTTGTAAACAATAGTCTGTTGGGACTATTTTCATGTGACTATTTGGACTATTTTCGTACAATGTTTGGACTAAAATGGGGTCATCAAAGGTTGTAAAAAAGGCTAGTTTCCAGACGACACTTTCTTGCTCTTGTTTAATTTTCAACTAACTGTTTTTTGAGCTCGCTATTTTTGCCTCTCAAGTCTAACAGCTGTGCTAGTTCAAATTCTTGGTCTTCAAGAAGAATAGATGAAGCTTGGTTGGAGAGACCACTTTGATTGTGGAATTTCATAAAAGTTAAGGATTTCTGCCAAAGATACTAGTTTTGGTAGACAATTTTTGAATTGTCCAAAATATAAGATGGACAAACAATGCGAATTTTTTCAATGGATTGATTCTGAAATGGAACAAACATTTATTGCAAAATAACATTAGAGTTAGCTCAAAAAATGAGAGATATGATCAATCAAAAACATAGGTTAGCTGAAGAGGCAAAATTCAAAGCTATGGAAAAGAAGTACAAAGAAACATTAAAAGTTTTATTCTTGTCATCGTTTTGTATTGTTTTACTTTGTGCTGTAATTGCTTTAACTTTTGAACAATAATCATGTACTAAATACAGTTGGTTTATATCTAAAATGACACTTTATTAATTTGCCTAAGATGACCGTTTATTAATTTGCCTAAGATGATCCTTTAATATTTCTGCATTCAATTAAGCCAATGGTTTTAGCTCAAATGCCAAATTTTGTGCCTATCAAAACATGGCATGACTTCAACTCAAGAAAGTATATAAATGCCAACAAAAGATCAAGAAATAAATCAAATAATTTTCTTGCTTGATTTCTTGGTCCCAAACATCTAAAAAACATTAAAAAAAACTGAAACAATAAAAAATATCAAATAAGTTTCGGCATTTCTTGGTACAGTTGTTAAGCAAAAAACTTAAACAAAAATAGACAAAACAAGACATCATTGACAGATCGATATGTAAGTCTAACAGTAGCAGCATTGGCCAAGACGCCACCACTAGTGATTGAATTTTCAGAGGAATGGGGCTGGTATATCTGTGAATTTTCATAGGTTGTAACATTAAAAAAGAAATCAGTTTTACCAATAAGAGTACCATTATATTCCATACAAAGAAGTTGCACCCCAAAGTTAAACACAAACCTCATGTTTCTTGTTCAAGATCCACCCTTTGTGATATGTTGTTATTTATTTTTCTAACATCCCTACATGAAAAGACAAAAAAATCATAAAAATAAAGTTATTAAATTAGAAAACAATGAAAAAATGGATCTTCGTAGTATACCCCAATGAATGACAATTGTTCTTGGTATGACCCTCAATCTTACAAATATTACGTCTTTTCTTCACTAATGCAGTCTCTTTCGGGTTCTTTGCTCTCAAATATTTTGGTCTTCCTTTCGTTGGCACCCGTTGAGGATCTTGTAAAGTTTTTGAGAAATTTGATATTACTTGTGATCTTAATACAGGGGATTCATTACGTGACATGTTTCCGCCTTCTTATTTTTATTCTTTAATATTATCCGTCAAAAGCAACTTCTTGTGTACCTTGTCTAATGCAGAGAAATGTGGTTCATTTTAAATCTTGATTGTGAGCTACGTTCTGCAATGTCGTAAAACTGGATCATCAAATGGCTTTTTCGCATTATCAGATCTTCTTGAATCGAAACATGGCCTCCGAAATTTGGTATTTCATAGATAGCTTGACTCTTAGAGTTGATGGTCCACCTTTCAAGAACATAGTGATGTGGCAAAGAATATAAATTTGATTTCTTCATGAATATACATAGGATATGCCTACAAAGAATACCTAAAAACTCAAACATATGACATGTACATATTGTTGTTGCTTCTCTACAATCCACAGTCACATAATAAAAACGTTTTTCCTTGCCTTGGGTGCCACCTCATACATCTTACTTTCACCCTCAGTCTAAACTTTTGTTGTTTTGTATTGTTGGCAATTGAATAGCTCATCTTAAAAGATACTGAAAGGATTCCTTGTATACACTTTGGCCACTTCTTCTTCAATTTATCAACATGTCTTCTTCTTCCTTGAATAGCTCATCTTAAAAGATACTGAAAGGCTTCCTTCTCTTTCTCCTTAAAATAGTGTGCATCTAAGGTTTACTCGTACTGATGCACAAAGTCACTCACCATCGTGTTCGATCGCACATAATTCTTGAAAAATTTATTCATGCAATTGCTCCTTTCCGTGGTTGACATACTGACACAAAATGTAGTTCGCAAGTAAGCCGAAACCCACTTCTTTCGTCAATTGTAAAGATTTTGCAGCCAATTATTACCTACTAAATCATATTTCACTAGTATGGTAACCCATTCCTCCTCAAACTCATCAGATGTTGTTGTATCATGGATACAATGATAGAACTCTTTTTGAAAGTCTAGAAACTTGTTATAGACATATGCCAAATGTTCTGAAAATTTTTGTAAAATATGCCACAAGTACAATTGGTAAGTTGTATTTGAAAGTACCCCTACAATGGCCTTGGTCATAGCTTTGTCACCATCAATAATATGTTCTTAGTAATCATATATAGGATTCAGCTGTCTCATTGACTAACAATGCACAACCAAACATTATGGTTTGGTAATGATGATTGACTCTTGAGAACGGCACAAATGACATCTTATAAACATTTGTCAAGTACGTCGCATCAAACGTGACAACATCTTTGAAATATTGATACCCAGACCTTGATCTTGCATCTGCCCAAAAACAGCTTCTCATACACCCATTCTCATTGACTTGCATGGAGTACACAAACACAGGTTCTTTACACTGTATTGGAAAGGACGTATACATTTCTACGTCCTTTCCAATATAACCAATTTTAAAATCACCAACTACTTCTTTGTTTAACACCGACATTATCTTCCTTGTCAATACACTAGACTCATTCAAAGTGAGAATTAGCTTCTTTTGTACACGTGTCACTCCTCGATATCTACGAAGCATACTGGTATTTCTTGGTGTGAGTAGCTTATAATTGTGTTCAGGCACGAACTTTCATACTTTCCAGCTTTCACCATTCTTTGTTTATACACATGATAGTTTTACACCTAATCTTTGTTTCAACGGATTCTGAAATTTATCTTTTTTTTTGTTTGAAACTTTAACACCTAAATCCCTCTTTTGTACAAAGATAGTATACTCCAATTAATATTTTTTTCCCTCTCGATAATTGCGTATGATTGGTCCTCGTTGCAAAACATTTTCATCTTGCATAGGCCTTGTAAAATACTTCGGCATCCTCAACTTCATCAAATTCTTTTCTAATGAATAGTTCAAAAACTCCATTACTAGAAATGGAAATGAAATTGACTCTATCTTCCACATTCACTCTTATCATCATCAAAGTCTCCCAAATTCACATCATCTCCCACATTCACATTACATAGATCTTCCACGGTTTCATCCTCAATAGCTTCATTTACACCTTGTGGACAGTTCCTCGTCGTTAGTATCTCAACATCATCACTATCCGAACTCCACCCAAAATCCTTCATCCCAACATAAAACAATGTAATCAATATAGGATTCAGTCTCTAAAAAAATTCTAATATTATTCAACTATGCAAATTCACACTATTGCCTTAGAAAAAAATGCAAAAGCTGAACCAAAACAAGCATTACACAGCATATATCCCAAGCAATAAAACGAAATGCAATAAGAAAAACACTAACCATATGAAATGCTTGGTTTGTCGTTGTGCGGACAGTGGGGAATCAAAGCCAAAAATCCAAAAACTCTTACAACAAAACACACACTATTAGGAATTAGGAATTACAAAAAATAAAATTAAGAATTACAAAAACACATACTATACCTAAGGTGCCCGACTATTGGGAGGATTTTTGTGAGGGAGATCGAAGGAGAGAGAGAGAGAGACGATTGATTGATTTCAAGAGGAATTTCCGTGAGAGTTCAAACGAGAGAGAGGGAGAGTTTAGAGAGAGAGAGAGTAGCGCAATCTAAGTAGAAAGAGGGATAGTCGATTGAAGGAGAGAGAGGGAAAGTCATTCGGGAGGAATTACTGAGGGAGAGAGAGGAAAACAATTTTTGAAGGAGAGAGAGAAACTCGATTGGGGAAAGAAGAAACTCTAAGATGACCCTGTATGTGTCCCCACATTAACAATTGAGGAAGGCTTACATGTCACCTCTCTATTGGCCTCCAATAAAAGCACATTTTAGGAGTCTCGGTTCTGAAACGTTTCTGCTCTTACAATTAAATTATTTAGCCCATCTCCCATCAATTCATCTAACACCGTGGCTGTCACATGCCATTATTATCATGTAGCAGCCAATTAGAACTCAACATGTAGGATTCCAATTCCACATCAAGAACTTAATGAAAAAACTAATTAAAAATCTAAAAAACAAGAATAAACATACAGGTTAGTTAAAATAGATTAAAAAAAGTAAAAAATGAAGATAAATATATGTATAAGTGTAAATATTATTTAAAAAAGCTACAAATATTTAAAGAAAATTTCAAAAATCAATAATTAAAAAAAGTATTCAAAAGAGTGAGGAAAAAAAGTATATCATAAGAACTTATCTTAACTATACAATCTCTCAACATATGTTTAAAAATCACATTTACAAATTGACAAAAAAAAAAATATTTGTATAAGTTCCAAATAGATAAATTCTACACAATCATTTGTAAAAAAGTGGACTATATCTTAAAAAAAGTGTAAAAAAAGCTATTCTTTATTAGTAAACTCAATTTTTTACAAAGAACTTGCATCATATTTGTTGTGCAAATACACACACATCAATGATAACAAATTAAAGTAAAAACAAGCACAATCAAGCATATAACACACAATATACGTGGTTAGAAAAATTGTCTACGTTCACAGATCTACATAAATCTTATTAAGCAAAGAAAATTACAATCATTCAATCTCAACTCACTCTCTAGGGCTTTTTACTCTCTCACATAATATGCACTCACTTGACAAGTGTTCTATCTCAAAATATGCTGAAAGTCATACAAAATAAGTCAAATATAACATATCTATAGCAAATGGCGCTGGAAACCCTAATCTGGCAAAAACTGCATTTTTCGCTTGAACGGCGAGTCGACAATGCCGTGAGCAAACAGTCAATGAATATTGGCTCGAGCAAACACTAGGGTTTGTGTCTCGCTCGAGCCCACTGTTGAGCGAATTCACGGGTTGAGCTTTGCCCGAACCCAATATCGAGCGCATGTCGAGCGAACTCAAGGGTTGAGCTTTGCTCGAGCCTACTGTCAAGCTTATATCAAGCAAATTCACTACTCCTCTATTTTCTGCTTACAGATCAATCTCCACATGCAACCCAACAATCTCCCACTAGGAGACTGGGTCTCCACATGCCAGCCACTGTTTTTAGCCAAGTCCTATCATCTCTACAACTCACAACACCCATCTTCAACTTAGAAAACGCATTGAAGTCAAGCCTGACTTCAGTCTTTCACGTTTATCGCCCTTAATAAGCATATCCACTGGACGACTCATAACTCCAATTGCATTAGGAGTATCCGGTCTCGAACCGATTTTGATAACCTCAGCCAACTTTCTCCGGCTTTCATGAGGAATGGCAAAGCTGACTCCCTTTGGCTTCCTCACATGTTTCGCAAGATCAAGCCTGCCTTTTTGCACTCTTGTATTTTCCCACGCATCACTGGACCTTGATGTTAACTACAAAAAATTCGATCTCTTACCTTGCGTCAAACCAATGCACTCTTAATGATCTTCCAAGCTCTTATAGAGAATGATACTGCATAACCGCTGTCATCAAGCTCTCCCATAGAGATCAGATTTCTCTTTAGATCTGGAACGTGTGTGACTTGCTATAAAGTCCACACGCCCTTGTTTGGAAATGCGATGTGCGCATCACTCACTCCCACTACATCAAGTGACTCTCCATCAACCACATGCATCTTCCCAAAATCACCGGCAACATAATTCTGGATGATTTCTCGATGTGAGATGCTATGGAACGAAATCCCTGAATCCAACATCCAATCATCAATCAAACTATGCACTGGAATAAGTAAGGCATCATGAATTTCTTTTGCTACTACATTCACCGCATCATCCTCAGTATTTTCTTGATTCCTGCAATTTTTCTTAATGTGGTCTGGCTTGCCATAACTCCAGCACATGATCTGCTACCCAGATCTCGTCTTGCTCTTCCCCTAATCTTAAAGCTTGACCTGTAATGTTCTCTACCACGATTGTCAAAATTCAGAGCCAATCCTGAACCCGAGAACTCACCTGAATCTCTTCTACATACCTCTTCAACAAGGATTATGTCATATACGTCACCGTAGTTCAGTTTCATTTTGTCGGCTGAACTACTCACAGCCATCCTCATGACCTCCTAACTATTTGGCAATGATGCCAACAAAATCAATGCTCTGATTTCATCATCAAACTCAATCTCTACAGAAGACAATTGATTTGTGATTGTATTGAATTCATTTAGGTGTTGGGCCACAGACATACATTCTGACATCTTTAGATTTAACAATTTCTTCATCAAGTTCATTTTGTTATTCACCGACAGCTTTTCGCACCTACCTAACAAAGTCACCATGAGATCCGTCGTGGTTCTTTCCTTACTGACATTGTGTGCTACTGCTCTAGACAAGGTCAATCGAACAATCCTCAAAACCTGTCGAACTAACAGGGTCCACTCAGCATCATCCATGCTCTCTGACTTCCTTCCGGACAATGGAAGATGGAGCCTCTTCTCATAGATATAGTCCTCGATCTGCATCTACTAGTACCCAAAATCAGTGCTGTTGAACTTCTCGATCCCAGGTGCTTTCACTTTATCTCTCGTCATCGTTCTCCTTCAAATCCTTTCTTAGCTCTTGATACCAGTTGTTGTGCAAACACACACACACACCAACGATGACAAACTAAAGTAAAATCAAGCACGATCAAACGCACGACACACAATGTACGTGGGTCGGCAAATTGCCTACATCCACATAGCTATACAAATCTTATTAACCTGAGGAGATTACAATCACTCAATCTTAACTCACATTCTCTAGGATTTTTTGCTCTCTCACACAATATATACTCACTTGACAATTGTTTTCTCTTAAAATATGTTAAAAGTCATACAAAATAAGTCAAATATAATATATTTATAGCAAACAACGCTAGAAATCCTAATATGGCTAAAAATACGTTCTTCGCTGGAGCGCACGTCGAGTGAACAACCAATGAATATTGGCTCAAGCGGAGTGTTGAGCGTGGCTTGAGTGAATACTAAGATTTGCGTCTCACTCAAGCCCACTATCAAGCGTACCACGAGAAAACTCATGGGTTGAACTTCGCTCGAGCCCACTATTGAACGCATGTCGAGCAAACTCACGGGGTTGAGTTTCGCTCAAGTCCACTGTCAAGCGAACTCACTATTCCTCGATTTTTTACTCACAACCAGTCTCCACATACAACCCAATAGTATTGAGATTTATACCTAACATTACTATTAAAAAGAAAAAAATCACCTTTAAAAAGATGTTTAAAGTTTTAAGCAGCCCCAACAACTTTGTATCAAAACTTTGAAATATGCTAAGGTAACTAGGTAAGTATGTTTAGATCAAGGTTTTCTTAAAGTTAGAGAAAACTTTTAGAGATGAGTTTCAAATAAATGTTTTCATCCATGTGCTTGCATTACACAACCGTCAGACCCACTAATTAACGAAACTCGTACCATGTGACTTATAAGCCACATGATTGTTAATAGAAAGAGCGGTGCTATTATGCTGCCTATGTGTGTGCCTACTGGATGTACTGCTCAGTGCAAATTATACTTTTCTTTTTTTTTTCTTTTTTTTTTCAATTTTTTAAACATATTTAAATATTTAAAAATATATATAAAAAAATACTAATATAGTAATAGTTACTTTTTTAACTATTAAGAATTTTTTTAAAAAAATAAAATTAAATATATAAGCGGTCAAAATGAAAGTATAAAATAAGAAGACATATTAGCATTTCTCTAATAAAAATTCATAACATGTCATGATAGAAAGTAAAATAGAAAAATATTAAAAAAACTTTTAAAAACTAAGGAAGAAATATATATTAAAAAATAAACACGCCATCGTGTCCCATCATGATATGTAATTTTTTTTTTATTTGTATCTTTTAAATATTTATATTTTTATTATAACACTTGGATAGCACACCCAACTAAATATGACAAGTGGCATATATTTGTTGGCAATGACGTGGTTTACAAGCCACGTGTCAAAGACTACGTTAGTGGGTTAATCTACGAAAAAGATAAAAACGATTGAAGTTGAGAATACAAAAATGAAATATTTCTTTAATTTACTATTTAACAGTTATAAATTTTGTTGATTTTCAAATTACTAAGAAATATTAAGTTGATTTGCTGAATTCTTTAGACTGGATATTATTACCCTATATTTAAAAAAAAAAAATACTAGAAGAAAATTAGATACCATTAAGCTGTACGATACTCCAATGTGACCCAACTGGTCATAAGACACGTTAAGATTATGTGGATTATGCAAAGTGTCAATTAAATATTCACTAAAATTCGGAGTATTATATATATTATACCAAAATAAAAGGATCAAATATATACTTCTTTTTGTTCTTGTGTTTTCTATGTTTTAGAGAGGACAAATATATATATATATAATAGTTGAAGAAGTGACTATTAGTATATTATTTTTTTTATATATTTTTTTAAATATTTTAAAATGATAAAAAAATTACACTAACGTTATAATGAAACGGTGCACTCTGAGCGGCATAATAACACTGTTATATGGCACAACTATCCATCTCGAATAAGAGGTTCAAACAAGTATACACGACCAAACTATAAATACTTTCTTTCATTTGGCCATTTTCTCTTATGTTCAAATAGAGAAAAAGAAATTTTTTATTTTTTTTATTGTTCATATACCTGACAATTGTTTTATATTTTATATTCCTAATTATCAAATTTGATACACTCTACTCTTAAATAATCGCTTACCATCCAATAGATCCAACTATTCATCCAAGCCTAATAGTTAATATGTTAAAAAAAAATAAGTGACATCACACAATATTGATCGATAAATCTTTTGAATTAAGGTGCTATTTGAAGTCCGTATATCATAGGTGCAAAGTGCAACTAGTTTGGATAATAAGAATATTTTAGATTATCTGTGAATGACAATGAAATGGTTTGTAAATAGTAATAAAATAATTTGTATTAAGATGTTTTATTAGATTTTTGGAAAGTAGAGAAAAAAAAATTAAATAAAAATATTATAAGATTAAAATATTATTAATATAATTTTTGTTTTAAAGTTTAAAAAAGTTGTATAGGATTTCAGGTTTGTTTGGAGTTGTGGTTGGAGTATTAAAAAAAGCTTAAATAGCCTTAAAAGTTATTTAATGGAAAAATTAGGTTATTTGAAATGAAAAATTAGGTTGTTTGTAACACTCAAACATTTTCATACTTTTTCTGAAATGAAATTCTATTTACAGTCATACTCAGGATTGTGTGTGCAATCTCATTGGTGAATGGGGATAAAATGAGTATCATTTTTAAAAGGATATTATTACAATTTAAAATTTTTTTAAAACATAATTGTATGGACTTGCATGAGCAGTCCTCATTTGGAGACTATATGTATTCTAACTCCTTCCTATAACGAGTTTTTTTGGATAATGCATAATATAATTTAAATTTTAAAAAAACTGTTAATAGGCAAAATTACTGATACAACTTTCATATAATTACAACTTTCAAACATTCAAAGAAATGATCATAATCTTAAAAATAAAAAAATAAAAAAAATCAAGTAATCGTCATTTCTAACTTAGAAAGTACTTTTTTTTTTAATTTGTTTCCAAACAAATGTAACATGTTTGAATGTATTTTAAACATATGGTTATCAAACAGTAAATAACTTTTTAATAGTCAAACTTATTAATTAAACTATAAGTTATAAGTCCTAAAACTAGGAGTGGCAATATGTGATACGACCTGTTAACCCAATACGAACACGACACGATAATAACGGGTTATGGTTTAGCCTTAACGGGGTTCAGGTCAAAACAAGTTAACCCTTTAAGACACGATTGCTTAACGGGTTAATAACGGGTCAACCCATTTTGATCCGTTATAACCCATTATGAACCGTTAAGAAAGTTAAAGTTATAGTTATACTCTTATACTTAAAAGTAAAATTATTGGGATTTTAATTTTAATACTTTTATTGTTTGGATTGTAACTTTGGACTTATAGTAGTTTTATATTTTTTTATAAATTTTTTGATTTTAAAATTTATAATTATGTTAAACTTAACTAGGTCAAATGAGTTAATTTCGAATCTGTTCACTACTCACAATTCCCACACACTACATTTCTTTTTATTTTTTTTATTTTAAAAAAAAATTAAATTTCTTTTTTTATTTATTTTTTTACATTTATTGAATTTTTCTACTCATCATTCATATACATCACATTTTGTAAGAGAAAAATAAATAAATAAATAAGTGTAGTGTGCAATGATGATGAATAGAATTTTTCTTTACATAAACGGGTTAAAACGGATCGTGTCGTGTTAACTTATTTCGTAGTATTCACTAACGGGTTGACACGACACAACCCGTTATATTAGTACGTGTCAATCCGTTACGTTAATGAATCATGTTAGAGTTTGAGAACGGATCGGGTTAGGGTTGACCCATATAGTATAATATACATGTCTTGACATGACACGAACACGACCCGTTAACACGATTTAACTCCCCAACCTAAAACTATAAGCTATACTTTTCACTGTAATCTCAAAAATGTACTTTTTGTTTTGCTTGAGAGTTTTGGAAAGTTATAATGATTGGATAAATGTTTAGATAAAAAAGTTAAAAATTTGAAAATAAAACATATTTTGTGTTTGAGTTATATTTAAAAGTAAAATATCTGAAAATAGTTTAGAATACTTAAAACAATTATATTTCTAAACAAGTCCTAAAACTCATGTTACTCGAGATAAATTTTAAAAAGGATAATTATCTTTTTATTTACAAATCATTATCCTATTTTTTTATTTATAAATTTTTTACTTGACATAACTGCCACCAAAGTTTACTGAGGCAAAATATAATTTTTATGTTTAGAAAAAAAGTGTTTTCTATGCCAAACAATTTGGATTCATATCGCGTTTGGAAGTGGCAAAGAGGCAAGAATTCCGGTTCATTAATAGGCACCTACATTGTACCAAGTAGTTGTACGTTGTCGCAAATTGTACAATAGAATTCAAATTACGTGTGAATTTATAAATCCACTTTTATAAGATCTCTATAAAAATTAAATATTTTTCTAAAAAATTCTATCACCCTTAGTATTTATCTCTCTTCTAATCTGTTTAAAATGTATGCATGTTTCACACTTCCATTCACCGCCTCCGTACCATGCCGCACCTAGGCTCTCTTGTCGATACCACCTCCATCTCACTTTCCAACCTTCGAACTCCTGTCGGCTAATCCTCTTAGTAGAAATATAAATCGGTCGGTCTGGTCCGGGGATCTTTCATTTTTTTCAAAATCAGACCGGATCGAACATCTAATTATATTTTATTTTCTTATTTTTTTTCAAATAAATTAATAAAAAAATTATTTAAATTATTAAATTAAAATTAAGTAAACTATTAATGTGAATTATGTAACTAACTCATTAAAAAAATAATTAATTATAATTATATTGATGATATTAATTGCTAATTTGTTACTAAGTTAGACTATGTCAATGTATTATGGTAGTTAATACATAATGAACTATATTAAACATTTTACATTTTGTATATGAAGCATAAATAATTGAAGTATCCATAGGTCTCCATCCATACATACTTTATATTTACTTGCAACTTAGGTATTTTACAAAAAAATTATCTAGTAACTTTAATTAGATCATAGATGTAGATGTTAGTAATTAGTTAATGGTGAATTGGTGTTGGGTTAGTTAATTAATATCATACATTAGTTAATTACAATATACAATAATATTTGTAATTGTTTTATATTTACTTACAACTTAGGTATTTTACAAAAAAAAATCTAATAACTTTAATTAGATCATAGATGTAGATGTTAGTAATTAGTTAATGGTGATAGGTTAATTGATAATATACATTAGTTATTTAATAGAATATTAATTTGTAATTACATATTTAAAATTTATATTGTTAATGGTGATAGGTTAGATAAAAATTACATAAATAATTATATAATTATTATATAAAATAATATGTATATAATATTTTAAATTAAAAATATATATTTTCCTATTCGGTTAGTCTAGTTCGGTCCGAGAAGACCCCACCATGGGATCGGACCGAAAATCAAAAAAATGGAATTTCTTATATCAAGACTAACGGGTCCCAACTTTGGGTTGATCCAGTTCGGTCGATTTCTTCGGTCTAGACCGACCGGCTTACAGGTCTACCTCTCCGTCCCACTCTCTTCTACTTTTTTATTTTTTATTAAATATGAAGTTGACATTGAGCTTTTTCACTCTTTAACTACAATAATTTTCAAATTATGTCTTTTTTATTAGCAATGGGTGTTTAGGACAAAGTGCTAATTTATAATTTGGAAGATGCACAGATTCTGGATAAGGATTTTTTTTTTTGTAGGTGTACTTCAAATAATTCAAAAATAAGTCTCCTAACCATAAATACAAAATCTTAAATTAGAACGTACGTTCGGAATTTCAAATTGCACTCTTGTTATTAATGTGGGTACGTAGCCAATTAATATATGTGTTAACGACGTGTTTTACATTCTGGTCATTAGGCTCGACACTCCTGCAACACGAGGAATGTGAGGGCTTGGAGGTGGTGAAACACCTTAAATCTTGATGCCCAAGTCAATTTTTTATCCTTAAAGAGAATTTTCTGTATTGAAGATGAATTCTAACCTGATGGCCTTTTCTCACCCACATCGTATACTTATGCC
>QEOT01122784.1:0-36430 GCA_003123785.1 Pterocarya stenoptera
ATGACCAGGAGGGTTAATAATGCTGCCAACTGGACATTGACATGAAGTTGTGAGATAACTAGGGTAAAGAATGTTATTAACCAGAATGACATAATTATTTTACAAGCCCATAACTCAAGCAAAAGAAGTTCGATAAATACCTTATGAGAATATAATGTCCAATTTGTGATGAGTTCAGAAAGCATTCCTCCAAGTAAGCCAAAAAGTGCACCAGAAGCGCCAACAGAGATGTTTGACTGGATGAAAAGGCCAGACAAAATACTGCCCCCAAACCCAGAGATGACGTATAGCAACCCAATCCGTACTGTAATAAAAGCACACAAGCATCAGGCAAGTATTTTGAGCTACAAATTTTGAATATAAATAAAAATATGGCTTGTTCAATTCCTACCAAGACTCACAGATCAATCAGCGACAAGGAATAGAGTGATCTTAATCTTTCAGCAAGTTAGAACGAACGGAAGAAACATTCTGAACTACACAGTCTTAGCTACATGCATCAGTCAGAAGACCAACAATCCAAGATTTGATCACTCAATACCTAAGCATTTGAGGTCGTGTTGGTGATGCTAGGCTGCATGGTTGCTTCTTCAGTTTATCCATCTAATATATTTTCAACTCTCTTATGAACTTTTAGCTCCCCCTGGTTGATCAACAGTTATGCAAGATCTATTGGGTACCCTCTCAAAATTATATAGCTTGGATGATTAAGTCTGGCATCAAACCACAGCAACTAAGTCAAGAAGTATCATTTCCTGATGTCAATCATCTGGAAGCTAACCTAAACGCTTCAATTTAAAGAGTTATTATTGGAAAAAAAGAGTAAAATTTTAACTCAAAAGCACAAGGATGCAAGGACCCTAAAGTTTCTCAAGTTAAAGAGTGGCGCTGCTGTTTCAGAATATATAGAGGATTCTAAGAATCTTGAACACTGAATAATTAAGTCCATGGTACACAGCAATACATATATAATAAAACATTAATTAAATTTTATGATACATACCAAACCCAAAATCACGCTCAAGCCGAATTCCAATCACCAAAAGACTCAGCATGTTTGCCAATAAATGGAAAACCCCAGCATGCAACCAATTGCTAGTTATAAGGCGCCATCCCTGGTCCTTGTATACCACTTTACTCACATCTACACCCCCCATCGTCTGCAGCCTGAAGCCATAAACACGCAAAAGTTGCTTCATTACCATAACGTAGCGGTTTAAATTGCAGCCAACCAAGTAAAAACAAATCGATAAACGTAGCTAAACTCAGTCAATTTGGTTCTAGAAAAAAGAAGAAGAAGTAAAAGTAAAAGAACTTACGTATTGGAGGAAGGCCCAAGAAGAGGGTTCTCCTTGAAAGGCTGGAAAGAGAAGCGACCCAAGAACTTAGCAATGCAAGAACCAGTGCTCTTGGGACAGTTGTTGACATACATGGTGATTACAAACACGATGGTGTTGGCGACCACAAACAAAGGGATCAACCAGGGGACCCATTTCTTGAAATGCTTAATCTCCACCGGGTAAACGCCCGGGCTTGCAGCAGCTGATGCCGGAGCTGGGGATGACTGTAGTGGGTGAATCACGCCACTGTGACGCCTGGAGTTGATCCTTACTTGGACTTGCGAGGGACGCGGTTCTCTCTCCATTGGAGACGAAGAGTTGAGAAACAAATTAGCATTAACTGGAACAACTCAACTAAGAAGGAGATTTGGTCAGAAATTGATTACGGTTTTGGACACCCACAGGGATATATGAATGCGGGCCGCGGCATTGGCAAGGCGGCCATTTAGACAACGCCGGAGCACCACCCAAGCGAAATGCAATTTTATATGTTTATTATTTTAATAAGATTTGTTTTATGTACTAGACGTTGTAATTTTTAATTTAATATTTTAATTCAAAAATAAATTTGGAAAATGAGTAGATCCAAACAAGTGTCGACACTCTTACAATTATACAAAAAGATCATATAAAAATAATTTACAAGTTGATATATTTTTATGTGATTCGTTAGATCTATTTTACAATAAAAATAACTTTATAATTTGATATACTATATCAAACTATATCAATTTATGAATATATTTTTATATAATCCTTTTATGTCTGAAGAATTTTCCTCAAATTATTTATTTGTATTTCTGAGTTCATGTCCAATAAAATACAAATGCAATAAGCTTCGTTTATTTTTAAAAAATATCTCATTTCATTTAAGCATTATAATTTTCTTAAATTTTAGTATAAAATAAAATAAATAATTTAAGTTTTTAAAATTTTTAAATATAAATAATATTAAAAAATATTTTATAATAATATTTTATTTAATCTTTTAATTTTAATTCTAATTCATCTCCGAATCCGAATAAGTGGAAGAGCAACGTGTTACACAACCTAAGGATTGCGTTTCCTTTGTTTTAGCCTTACGATTTTTATTTTTTTGTTTTTCTAAGAATTTGGCCACCTATCTTGCAAGGGTGACCGCCACTTGTCACCTGCTCTAACTTTGAGGACTTCATCAAAGAACGGACACGAAAGAAAAGTAGGAAATTTGTTTTCTCCAAAGCTAAAATTTGAGATGAAAATCTTAAATTTTTTCACAAAATATGCGTCCTACCTAAAATAATATATTTTTAATAACATTTATGAAAGTGTGAGATGAGAGTGTGAGTCCCACTTTAAATATTAAAATAATTATTTTCAATGAAAAAGTAAATTAAAAAAAAAACTATTGAGATAAAAAAATTTGTATGTTTAGAAAGAAGATGAGAAAAACTTTTCTACTCCAATCAAACATGGAAAAGAAATAAAGTCACGAAATTAAAATATATATTATTAATAAATCAAATGCTAATTTTAATTTTTTCAATTAGTTAAAGAAGTTGCTAATTTTATATATTATTATTAAAATATTTATTTTTATTTTTTTACTTAATAATTAAAGAAGTGACTATTAATTTATTGATATTTTTGTTGGGGGTTTCCTTAGAATGGTACAAAGGCGAAGGAAAGGTTTGGCCGGCTGCTTCTGAGCATCTTCTGGCAAGGTTGTTTAACTGGATAAGTTTTTGTTGTCTTGATTTGTTGAAAGAGAGTTTTGGTGGTTTGCCATGAGATTGGTTGTTGTGAAAAATAATGGGTGTCTCATGTTGCTTGGTTTCACGTTAGGGTTCTAGAAATCTTCTCCAATTTAGTCCAAAAGACTAAGCTGATAGAAAAAAATAGATTTAATTATTTGTATATATATTTTATCTTAACACTCTCTCTTACGTGTGAGTTAAACTTCCTACAATAAATGAGCCCAACACATAGAATATTCAATAAATAAATATCTGCTCTAATACCATATGAAGTCACTAGTTGTCTTAACATATTATGTTCTCCATTACTTGAGTAGTGGGATTCCATGTCCATTCCCATGATTCTTCCCATCAATTTTGTGTTTGAAGCTGTGCTAAATTCTTGGAAGTATATTTTCTATTGTCTTCGTTGTTGTTTGTGGTATTGAACCTTTTTTTTTTTTTTTTGTGAAATCTAGACAGCTTTTTGTGCAGGAAAAATATGGCTGCCATAGCAACTGCAGAAGCTTGTGATACAAATGCAGCAGCTCTGGCAAATGGTGATTTGCGTGTCTTGGAACCAATCTTTTGGAGTTATGGGCAACATAGAACATTCTCAGGCCCCATCGTCACTCTGAAGCTGTTTGAGGACAATCAGTTGGTCATAGATCTTCTAAAAACTACTAGAGGTGAAGGGAGAGTTTTGGTTATAGATGGTGGTGGAAGTAAGAGACGTGCAATGGTGGGGGGATCATTGTCATAGGTGGCTTGAGATATGGGGTGGGCTAGTATTATAATAAATGGCTGCATTAGAGATGTTGAGGAGATTAATGGATGTGAGCATCCATGCCTGTGAGATCAAGTAAACAAGGCATTGGTGAAAAACATGTCCCAGTTTACATTGCAGGAACTTTGATTCGTGATGGGGAGTGGTTGTATGCAGATAGTGATGGCATCATTATCTCCAAATATGAGCTCTCAATCTGAATCACCATTCAAAGAGTTGCTACATTCAGTCGTGTCTAACAGAATGAAAGGAAATGAGAGAATCATATTTTCTGTAATGCTCTGTATTTCATTGATGTATCTATTACACTCTATGGATCTCTTTATATAGACTTCAGTACAAGAGTGCGAGAGGTAATGAGAGAAGTAATAAACGTTACAGTAGTGGACCACTACTAACAAACTAAGGAATATTTCCTGAACATTCTATGATAGAGGTGGACGATGCAGAGTGGATTTCTGTTGGCTGTGCACCTGCAGTGCTCTTTGGTTGTGCATCTGTATTATGCAGATTGATAGTGGATGTTGCAGAGTGGATTTCTATTGGCTGTGCACCTGCAGTGCTCTTTGGCTGTGCACCTGTATTATGCAGATTGATACGCCCCCTCGAGTCCATTGGAGTATCCACCATAGTGAGACTCGATCTGAGTGAGATGAATCTATCAGCAACGATAGGCTTTGTGAACATATAAGCTAACTGATCTTTACTACTGCAGAAGGATACATGAAGAGTCTTGGCAGCTACTCTATCTCGGACAAAGTGAAAATCTATGTTCATGTGTTTTGTACGAGAGTGATACACTGGGTTTGCTGTTAGGTAAGTAGCTCCTAGATTGTCACGCCACAAAACAAGTGGCGAAGAGAGGGAAAAACCAAGTTCTTTGATAAGTGTTTGAAGCCATATTAATTCTGCAGTGGTATTGGCTAAGGCTTTGTATTCAACCTCAATGCTGGACCTAGCAACAGTGTATTATTTTCTAACACTCCAAGAGATAAGATGTCTACCAAGAAAAATACAGTAACCCCCAGTTGAACATCTATCATCGTGGCAACCCCCCAGTTAGCATCCAAATAAGCATGAAGAGAAAAATCAGACTGGTATGAAAAGAAAAGACCGTGGTTTATGGTAGACTTTAGGTAACGAAGGATTCGTTTAACTGCTATCCAGTGGCTGATTTTTTGTGCATACATAAATTGACAGACCTTATTTACAGAGAAAGAAATATCAAGTCTGGTCAATGAGAGGTATTGCAAACTTCCAATTACACTCCTAAAAAGGGTGACATTGTTAAACTCAAGTGTATCAAATTTCGACAACTTGATTGAAGCAGGCATCGGTGAGAAGATAATATTGGGTTCAAGCATGTTTGTTTTTTTGAGGATATCAGCAATATATTTCCTCTAAGATACTAAATTGCATCATGCAAATAATCAAGTTCTAAGCCTAGAAAATAGGACAAGCACCCTAAATCAATAACTGGAAAAGCATAACCAAGATCAGCAATTAGAGATTCCACAGCAGAGGATGAGGAGGAGGAAGTGATTACCATGTAGTCTACATAGACAAGAACAAAGATGGATAAACCTACCTGATGAAGAACAAATAGAGATGGGTCTCCCTCTGAGGCTGAAAAACCATAGTTGAGCAGTCACGAGCTCAACTGAGCGAACCATGCACGGAGGGCCTGTTTTAGGCCGTAGATCGCTTTATTGAGTTTGCAAACAAAATCCGGGCATTGAGGGTCAATAAACCCTTGTGGCTGCTACATAAACACTGTCTCGATTAGGTTCCTATGGAGGAATGCATTTTGAATTTTGATTTGCCGAAGAGTCCACCTCTGAGAAATGGCACTGGATAGAACTAATCGAATGGTAGATGGCTTCACAACCGGATTGAAAGTCTCAGTATAATCTACTCCGTGTTGTTGGTGAAATCCCTTTGCAACAAGACGCGCTTTCCGTCGCTCGATTGAGCCATCTGCACGTAATTTAGTCTTGAGGACCCACCTACAACCAACAAGATTAGAGATCGAGGAAGAGGGTACAAGTGTCCATGTTTGAGTTTTGACAAGAGCATCGAATTCCCTCGTCATGGCGGAACACCATTCAGGAAATTTGGAGGTGAGTGTGAACGAAGATGGTTCATCGGGCACAGCTACAGTGGTCATGAGACAACTTCGTTGCGGATACAGAACAATACCATCAGTAAACACTTTGGGTCGAGATGAGTTCGTGTGGGATCTGGTAATGATTTGAGGTCGTGGAGGATTTAAGGTTGGTTCAGAAGGGAGGATAGGTGTAGAGTCTGAGGAGTTTCTGGAAGCAGATGGGTTTGGGAAAGAATAAGGGGAGGGATGCGTGTCTGTTTGTCATGAGGAGGATCAATGGGTTGGGCCAAGGGAAGGTAATGGGCTAATGAAATTATGTGAAAATTCAGAAGTGAGAAAGGTGGAGGGTATTGGGCCAAGGATTGAGTGTAGGAAGCATGGGAGGGAGTCAGTGGGTGAAGGAAGTTGACTGGGTTGAGTGGAAGAAGAGGAATTGGTTTTAAACGGAAAAATGTGTTCTCCAAAAAGAATATCATGTGAGATATACATGCATTTGTGAGTGAGATCAAGGCACTTGTAACCTTTGTAGGAGGAACTATAGCCTAGAAAAATGCAAGGAGTTGACCAAAAATTCATTTTGTGACAATTATAAGGTCTTAAGTTTGGCCAACATTGACACCCAAAAACTTTAAGAAATTTATAATCAGGAGGTTTATGATAAATCAAAGAATATGGATATTTATTTTTGAGAGTCGGTATGGGAAGTAAATTAATGAGATATGTTGCCGTCTCAAAGACATCATCCTAAAAAGAAAAGGGGAGCGATGCTTGAGCAATGAGAGTAAGTCCGATTTCAACAATGTGGCGGTGTTTGCGCACAACAAGCCAATTTTGTTGATGGGTGTGAGCATGAAAAAAGATGAGAAATGCCTAATTGTTTACAAAGGTTAGTTAAAGGTTGGAATTCACCACCGGCATCTGTTTGATGGAAATGACTTTGGTATTAAAAGATCGTTCAGCAAAGTTAAAGAAGGAATTAAAAACAGTTACTACATCAGATTTATATTTAAGAGGAAAGAACCATGTAAATCTAGTAAAGTGATCTACAATGGAAAGATAATAACGAAATCCATTTCTTGAAAGCAAAGGGGCCGGGCCCCATACATCAGCCCACAATTTCTCTAAAGGCTTTACAGACCTAGTGAAGTGTCAAGCAAAAGGTAGCTGGTGAGATTTAGCAAGTGGGCAATCGGGACAAGTAAAAGGAGAGTCACTGTGAATAAAGGGCAAACAGCTGCCATGCACTATGCAAGACACTAAATCAAGAGAAGGATGACCCAAACGTTTGTGCCAAAACACAAGTCATATTCAAATTGAATGTAGGTTAGTCATCCGTAAGGTGAGTTACAGTCATCTCACAACCGCCACCGTCATCGTCACCTTTGTAAGCTGTGTAACCCTATGTTTTTATTATTTGGTATTTAGTCGCCGTTATTAATTATTGGTAGATATTTTTCCCACTCACAGCGACATTCACGCACACACACTCGCAGGATCCCTTAGATGGCCCGCATGATCATCCAAAAATTTTATTCCGTGTAGTAAGTAAAACCCTAGACTGGCCCTTGGATTTCTAATGCTGGAAAACTGTGTTCTATAGTAGTCTGGTTGTGGTTGGTTAAGTGGCCAAGGTCCCTGTGAAGTGTTGGGTTATAATATCGTGGTTGTTGTTGGAAAGGCTGGCCGAGAGCCGGATGAAGTATTAGGAATCGCGTGTAGTTGTGGAAAACCTGATTCTTTGAAAATTGTAAAATCTGTTATGTTTGTTGTATTATACTATTGCCATATTATCTAATAACTGTTTCTTATGCATCTAGATTTTTTTATTATATTGTTTGTCGTGATATTATTATTGTGCTCTGTTCTATGGTTGTATTGTGAAACTGATAAAACTATGGTTTTGGTGTCAAAGGATTAAAAGTATCTTATGTGCGTGCATATCACGACTCCAATTAGAGATGAGGTATTATATCGGTGGAGCTCCTCTAGTCACTTGGGAGCATGTAAAACTGAGTGATGTCCCCCTAGGTTGTTGCCAGGCGGCAGTAGGCTCGGCCAAGACGGTAACACTCTTTGTACGACTCTATGACCCCTATGTTGGCGGGGGTTAGAGGATGTCTTGTTACTCACTCGTCAGGTGTGAAGTTGGGCATCACTCATTATGAAGTCATACACAGGATCATTATCCATGGTATGAAGAAACGAGCCAGAGTGTACAGATGGTCCATAGGGAAGACCATGGTGCACATCGTAAAAATTTTAAATGTCACTTGGGTGTCTGTAAACGTGATTTTTGGCGTGAATGGCTCTAATTGAAGAAATTTTTGGATAATGGTTACAAAAATGGGTATTTTGGATAATCTCTTATTATTGTTGTCCATGTTTGGAATTCTTGATTGTTGATCTGTGGTTTTGCTTGCTGAGATCGTGAGATTTCATTGTGGTGTTCTCACCTACGACTCTGTTTCATAGAACCGTAGACTTTAATGCAGAGGATGGATTTGAGCACGATGAAACGACCCCACCTGAGGAGTGATGACTTATGGTTTATTTCTATTGTAGTTAATGGACTTTTATTTTATTCTATTTGATCAGCTGGATGAGTGTAATAGCTTTATGGAGGACTACTTGTTGGGTTGTATTTTAAATTTTCTGGTACTTAGTTTTTGAATGCCTTATGCTTTTCTGCTGCATTTATAAATTGCACACATATTGCATGCACATATACTTGGAGGTTGTTGGAGATTATGATCATCCAATGGGGTATGTGACCCCAGTGGCCCTCACCCCGGTGTTGCGACTCATACCAAACCACACGTGGGGATCGAGGACGCCACACGGTGTACATATGAGATTTTAATTTTATATATTGTTAGATTGTGAAAATGAAAATAAATATGATTGTTGGAGGTTATTAGAGATTATGAAAATAAAATAAAATTTGATTTAAAATAAAATTTAATTAGAGAAATATAAATAATAAAAATATTAAAATTTTATTATTATATACTGTGATGGCTAATCTAATGTAGACTTCAAGTTTTAAGTGATTAGCTAAAAATAGTTACGTATTAGTCAAGTTTTAAAGATTAGGATGACTAATCCAATGCCAATGCTCTAATATTTTTATCTTTAAAAATTCTACTTATCGTCCCTACATTACATATTATACATGATTTTTATTTTTATTTATTTCTCTTAGCAAATATGTGATGTAGGGATGATGAGTAGAGGAACTCAAATAGTTTAGCAAGAATAAAATAAAATAAAATAATAAAAACAGATGTGGTCTGGGTGTGTAGGTGTATGGGATGATGAGTAACGAAGCTCTTTCACCATTATCATTTTAAACGGATGCCTTTTATGGTCTGAGTGGTGAAAAGAGTTTTGAAAGTGAGGGTGAGAAGGAACTTAGACACGGAATCACCATGAGGGCCAAGTGGAAGAAGAAGTGCATGAGGAGGTTGAAGAGGAAGGGCCGAAAGATGAGACAAAGATCCAAGTAGTTTACCAATAAGTCAACGTTGGGGTTTCAATACTAAAGCCCCAAACTTAATTAAGGGTTTCAGATTCAATCCAAAACTCTAGCTGCCAAGTCCTAGCTGTTCCAGCAAGCAACAATACATGGCTCCATCACAAATGCCATAAGCAATATCCACCTTTTTGCTGCAATAAAAAATAATCTTTGCCACCATTATTCTATATGCAGAATACGTTTGTGTGCTTGTGTATGTTTTGAGTGAACAATTGTCACATATGATGTAAACTCACCTTTTTCTAGTGGTAGAACTTAGATCTCTTTGTTATAAGAATAATTGCTTTCTTCAAAATCCACTCCCTTTATACAAATTGTACAGCTAGTTTGGTTGTAATCAGTGTAAGCAAAAGGAATGCAAGAACAATTATTCAGCACTTTATCTTACAATTGAAGAGACCGAAGTTGTAATTTCCATCAAACTAGAAGAGTTTCAGGGTTCGTTGGTTGGAAGAGAGTTTCCTTGATAGAATAAGTTCCCCGCCGTTTATTGTGATTATGAAAATATTGAAATAAACAAGTTCCTCATAATTTTCTTCAAAATTTTGTTTTAAGTCTAAGTCACCGCTGCGTGCGCGGGTGTGTTAAAATAAGTCGCTACTATATAGGTTGAAGAATTCTTTTTTTTTTTTTTAAAGCTATTATCTCATAGGGTGGCTCTACAACCATTGCTACCAGCTCTCGTTAGGAGCTACTGTTAGTTACATTTATATATATTTTTTTTTTTGCTTTTTCTTATATGTATATTTTAACACTTTTAAATATTTTTTAAAAAAAATAAAAAATCACAATATTATTAAAAAAAATACTTCCTTAATTATTAAGAAAAAGAAATTAAAAAAAATAAAAAATAACAGAGATAACTCCAAGCCGTAAGAATAAATGAAAAGAGTGCATTTTTTTTTAATCTCATATAGGGTTGGGCGGCAGGCCACCTAGACTTGACCAACCTGCCCAATCCATCCGCCTTATAGAGGCATGGGTGGGCAAACTAATTCTGTACAAGCGGCTGTCCTACCCTATATCATTTAACTCATAAGAACTGTTGTATACTTTTTTTTGTATCTTCCTTTTGATGAAGTTTGAAAAATATGAATACTGAGAGTTATTGTTTCTGTTGAATGAAAGACACCACACACATTTCTATTAATTTCTTCAAAATATATACAAGTGTACAGATTCTATTATAGGAAAGAAAGCTAAAAATAAGCATATAATTACAATTCATTTACTCGAGATTCTTCTTAGCTGTTACAGAATATTTGCCTGCTGTTACATGCATATTTTCAGCCCATAAATCAGTTCTTGTGATCTTGGCTTGATTTGCTTTATTTTAGGAGTCTTCCCTTATACCTTTTGCCTTTTTGGAATACTACAATAGAAGATTGAAAACATCTATAATTTATTATCTACTTATCGGATATCACAAAATGATTAAAAGGATAGTAAATAAAAATTTTCCTCGCAAAATTTGCATAACTAAGTGTTAACGTTGGAGTTAATTAATTAGTCTGCATGTTATGGTCTGTTGAAAATGATACTCACGCTAACAAATCTCGAATTAAAGTTTCATGATTAGTGATTGTGTGTACTAGAATAATAATAAATAAAAAAACTGTGTTAACATCGTATTTCGCACACCTTCGGATCATGCTCCGACAACTTAGGTCTTCAAGAGTGAGCCTGCAAAAGATACGGGGGAAGACAACTAAGAGAGGGCGGCCTTGGGGCCGATGAGTCTCCAATGCCAAAGTTAGTAAATTCTCTTGGAAGTTTATAAATAAGTAAAAGAGTTTAAGGATCATTGAGCTTTCTCATACCTGAGGCTTTCTATTTTATACCATGGATCTGGGAAGTTGTAGATCATGTTTGTCTCCACAGAGTTCGTGTCCCTCCTACTATTCTTGTTGTCAGAGTCCTTTTAATATGGCATGGTTCTGGGACGACACCATCAATGTGGCGTGTAGCTCGGTAGTGGCACCATTAATACAACGTGGTTTCTAGATCTTGTTGTTATCACTTGTGAGCCGTAGATGTTCTCGTGTCTGCAGATAGATGGTCCTCCGCATTTCCTGCTGCGTTCCATGCAAGTTTCCAAATTTAGAATGTAGCCGAGCGATGTCAGGCTGATCTGTCCTGTCAGTCACTTGACTCATTTATGTGGTTGACACCTTGCTCCAAGTATGATCTTGGTGAACTTCAAGCCGGGCATTGGGCCGAGGCCCATGAACTTTGTGAAGTAAGAAAAATTCCCTTACTCTTAAGTATACATGTTTTACTGCTCACGTGCAATTTCTTAAAAAGCAGCATGGCTGATTGTTGCTCATAATGATTACCACTTGCTTGTTTACAATATTTTTTATTTTTTATATTATATATATATATCTAAAGGAATAGCATTGGTTTAAACACTACGTTTAAATTCAAAACTCACCTCAACTCATTTCAGCTAATCATTACAGCTTTTTAAAATTTTCACACAAAATATAATAAACAATTCAACTTTTTTAAATCTCAAAACAATAATAATATTAAAAAATAACACTTTAATAATTTTTTATTTTACTATTTACAAACCATCTTAACTCATCTTTGAATCCAAAAGACTAGCTCCCTCTACTTTAAACTCTTTCAACCATTCAGACAACCAAGTGAACTGCCTTCATACATGAATTTAGTGAATTTTGTTCCTGTAGATGGATTGACAAAAGCTGATATCGCAGCTTTATTTTCTTTTTCTGTAACTCTCTTTCTGCCGTCAACTCTATCTCTCTCTCTCTGCTGACAAGCATCATCTCTCTCTCTTTCTCACTTATTTCTTTCTTCCGGTCGGCACAAGTCTTTTTTTTTTTCAAAATATCACTGCAAGTTGGTGTGATGGTGGACAAGCACTGCCAGTGAATAGTCATGGGTCCCACCAACTTTGCAAAATTTCATAAATATATCTAAAATCATCTTAACATCTAAACACACTTTAAACTCATTTTAGATAGCCCCACATAACTCTCTCCACTACTATTCATAAAGAACTGAGCTCAACTTAACATTCAAACACAGCCTAAGTGGTTTCCAAACCCTACTCTCTTCATTCAATGAGCCTGGCGCTCAATCTCTCTGCCCTATTAGATATTAAGCCTGGTTTGGTTATACAAATGAAACTATTTCATTTCATATTATCTCATACAATAATTATATTTGAAAAAAAAAATTATATAAAATATAATAAATAATTTAATTTTTTTCAAATCTCTAAATAAAAATAATATTAAAAAATTATATTCTAATAATATTTTATTTCACTTTTAATTTTTATCTAATTTTATCTCATTTTTATAACTAAACGAGATTTAAAAATATCTTAGATAGAGAATATTTTAAATATAAAATATTTATAAATAATAATAAAATTATTTATAAATAATAATGAATTAGTTAGTAAATATTAATAAAATAATAATAAATAATAATAAAATAATTTAAAAACATTGGAGAACAGTTGGGGCCCAACCCCTCTCGTCTTCGTCACTTTGTCTCGCCATCCCGATTCCGGATGCCAAGCTGATGTCACTATTTAGTTCACAACTAAATAGTTAAGAGAGAGACAAGGAATGCTATTAGTTTGCTCCTGGATTTGGCGCATTTTGATTTTTTTCTTTAAAATGTACAAAAAATATTTAAAGATATTTGAAAAAATAAAAGAGGAATGAACTAGCGGACCAGCGGTCACGCCCAGCACTAAGAGCTGGGTGGCCGACTAGCATGGTCCTTACCCCAAACCCTCCTCCCTCCCTCCCTTCCTCCCTCCCCGTGACTTGTCATTTCTACATAAAAACCAAGTCAGGCATCCAAACCTTAGCACAAAAACACAATTAAAACAATAATTCACTATTATTTCTATGTAAAGGTCAATGTACAAAATAATTTTAATACAAGGAGATGAGCAGTCGTAGTAACTGAGGCGTATCAACATAATAGCAATTCAAATGTCTGTAGATAAAAGATATGCAACGAGAAGTTTATACATCTAAGTAGCTCATGCCAACTTTCATTGTCTTCTGCATAAATCAACTGCAAAGCTCAACACATAATCCTTGGATCTTCGAACTGGATGCATCTGGCAATATATATACACCGGATTTCCCATTGCTCGAGCACGTTATATTTAACTGGTTGCCTATCTGGGTTGTCTGAAATAATAACATTAAATATATAGAATCAATCAAACCAACACCTTGTTTAATCCTAAGTTCTATACATGCCAAATATGCATTGCCTTAACTCATGCTTGCACATAATTTAACTTTTTTCATCAATTCCATTTTGGCATGTATGGAAATTGCAAAACCAGAACCACCTGATGGTCACACCTCCATTGGTGCATTGCACGCAAAACCCATGTTTTCATCCCAATGGGAAGCAAGGCCTGCTTTATTGGGTGTGTATTACACACTTCAATTTAAATTTCCTTACTTTCTTATGTTTTATTTTCCTAACTTTTTAGCTGGTAATGTTATTAAAATTTTACATTCAGAATAATAAGCCAGCCCTTCGCTTCATCAAGAAGAGTTTTTGACACCATACCATGGGAAAGAAGAAATTAATTCATTTCCATTACAGTATCTTCAACTTCATTTGGCTTCATATATTTTTCACACAAACCAAAAAAAGTAGTGTTAGCATGGTTACCGAACAAAATGCAGGCTGTGTGTTGCAACTCCAGCTTGAAGTTGGGACACAACTCAAATAATGACACCAAGAACAATGATCATTTGCATCGACTCCACGGAGCAGCATAACCAGGCCAACAGTAAGCCTGTCACAAATTGTGATTTAGCACCAATTGCCAAGTTAAATAGAATTTAGAATCACAATGAAATATTGGTCTTCATTCAACAAATACTGGAGAAAAATCAGAATGTTAGGAAGAAGACAATGACCCCGGACAAAGTTACACGAGTTCCATCACCAGAACTTTCATTGTTTTCAAGCATTACCAGCAGAACCATCATCTGTTCCTACTTTTATATCATTTGCATGATAACCAAGCAAAAATTGGGAGTTTCACTTTTATGGGATTCTAGTTCAAGCAAATCTCTTAAGGTAAACGGGGTTAGTATGTTTTGATCACCTTTTTTTTCTTTTCTTTTTTTTTTCTTTTGCTATCTTATGATATATTTTTCCTGGTGTAATCTTATAAAAGAAGCAGGAACTACTGAAGAAATAGAGAAACTGATGTCAGGCTTACCCAATAATCAAAAGGATCAGAGAAACAACCCATAATATGCACTGATACATCTTGAATTTAGGTTTATCCGCAGCAGCAGGCGTATATCTTTGACGAATCCATCCAAATTGGGGACGTATCAAAAACACAAACCCAAGAAGAAAACCCGAAAGGAACCCACCAATATGAGCAAAGTTGTCCACGTGTGGGAGGATTCCGACTGCCAAGTTAACCGCAATGATGACCAGGAGGGTTAATAATGCTGCCAACTGGACATTGACATGAAGTTGTGAGATAACTAGGGTAAAGAATGTTATTAACCAGAATGACATAATTATTTTACAATCCCATAACTCAAGCAAAAGAAGTTCAATAAATACCTTATTAGAATATAATGTCCAATTTGTGATGAGTTCAGAAAGCATTCCTCCAAGTAAGCCAAAAAGTGCACCAGAAGCACCAACAGAGACGTTTGACTGGATGAAAAGGCCAGACAAAATACTGCCCCCAAACCCAGAGATGACGTATAGCAACCCAATCCGTACTGTAATAAAAGCACACAAGCATCAGGCAAGTATTTTGAGCTACAAATTTTGAATATAAATACAAACATGGGTTGTTCAATTCCTACCAAGACTCACAGATCAATCAGAGACAAGGAATAGAGTGATCTTAATCTTTCAGCAAGTTAGAACGATTGGAAGAAACATTCTGAACTACACAGTCTTAGCTACATGCATCAGTCAGAAGACCAACAACCAAGATTTGATCACTCAATACCTAAGCATTTGAGGTCGTGTTGGTGATGCTAGGCTGCATGGTTGCTTCTTCAGTTTGTTCAGTTTATCCATGTAATATATTTTCAACTCTCTTATGAACTTTTAGCTCCCCCTGGTTGATCAACAATTATGCTAGATCTGTTGGGTACCCTCTCAAAATTATATAACTTAGATGATAAAGTCTAGCATCAAACCACAGCAACTAAGTCAAGAAGTATCATTTCCTGATGTCAATCATCTGGAAGCTAACCTAAACGCTTCAATTTAAAGAGTTATTATTGGAAAAAAAGAGTAAAATTTTAACTCAAAAGCACAAGGATGCAAGGACCCTAAAGTTTCTCAAGTTAAAGAGTGGCGCTGCTGTTTCAGAATATATAGAGGATTCTAAGAATCTTGAACACTGAATAATTAAGTCCATGGTACACAGCAATACATATATAATAAAACATTAATTAAATTTTATGATACATACCAAACCCAAATTCACGCTCAAGCCGAATTCCAATCACCAAAAGACTCAGCATGTTTGCCAATAAATGGAAAACCCCAGCATGCAACCAATTGCTAGTTATGAGGCGCCATCCCTGGTCCTTGTCTACCACTTTACTCACATCTACACCCCCCATCTTCTGCAGCCTGAAGCCATAAACACGCAACAGTTGCTTGATTACCATAACGTAGCGGTTTAAATTGCAGCCAACCAAGTAAAAACAAATCGATAAACGTAGCTAAACTCAGTCAATTTGGTTCTAGAAAAAGAAGAAGAAGAAAAAGTAAAAGAACTTACGTATTGGAGGAAGGCCCAAGAAGAGGGTTCTCCTTGAAAGGCTGGAAAGAGAAGCGACCCAAGAACGTAGCAATACAAGAAACAGAGTTCTTGGGACAGTTGTTGACATACATGGTGATTACAAACACGATGGTGTTGGCGACCACAAACAAAGGGATCAACCAGGGGACCCATTTCTTGAAATGCTTGATCTCCACCGGGTAAACGCCCGGGCTTGCAGCAGCTGATGCCGGAGCTGGGGATGACTGTAGTGGGTGAATCACGCCACTGTGACGCCTGGAGTTGATCCTTACTTGGACTTGCGAGGGACGCGGTTCTCTCTCCATTGGAGACGAAGAGTTGAGAAACAAATTAGCATTAACTGGATCAACTCAACTAAGAAGGAGATTTGGTCAGAAATTGATTACGGTGGACACTTACACGGCCTTTTAGTCAACGCCCACCAATATTGGCCGTTGGGCTGGCGCACTGCTCAAGCGAAATGCAATTTTATATGTTTATTATTTTAATAGAGTTGTTTTATTTGCGAGACGTTGTAATTTTTTATTGAATATTTTAATTCAAAAATAAATTTGAAAAATGAGTAGGTCCAAATAAGTGTAAGATTTGTATTTTTCTAATTACAAATCTATTTTCATGGAATCCGTTAGATCTAATTTATAATAAAAATAATTTTATAATCTGACGTACTATATCAAACCATATCACTTTATAAATTTATTTTTATATAATTAATTTATCTCTAAAGTATTTCCTTTAAATTATTTATTTGTATTTCTGAGTTGATGTCCAATCGACTTGAGAATGAATGGTGGAACAGATGTAATAAGAGTTGTTCATATACAGGTGGTCACATGTGATGTGAGAAACGGAATAAGTGGAATATATTGAATTTTAATCAGGATTGCGTTTCCTTTGAGTTAACCTTACGAATATTTTTTAATTTATTCTTCTAAGAATTTGGCCACCTATCTTGCAAGGGTGACAACCACTTGTCACCTGCTCTAACCTGAATAATTCATCAAAGAACAGGTAGGAAAGAAAAGTAGGGAATTTCGTTTCTCCAAGGCTAGTAGTAGTTTAGATGAAAATCTTATAATTTTTTACCAAAGTATGCGTCCTTCCTTAAAATAATATATTTTTAATAATATTTATGAAAGTGTGAGATGAGAGTGTGAGTCCCACTTTAAATATTAAAATAATTATTTTCAATGAAAAAGTAAAAAAAAAATCAATATTGAGATAAAAAAATTTGTATGTTTGAAAAGAAGATGAGAAAAACTTTTGAATAATTCTAGAGCCACCGCTGGTAGCTGGAGCCACCACTGGTTTTAGTATGTGATTTTTATGTGTATTTTTTTAGTTCTTTTTTTATGTAGATGTTTTTAATAATTTTAAATATTTAAAAAAAAAATTTACAATATCATTAAAAAATACTTCTTTAATCACGAAGTAAAATAAAAAAATAAAATTACAATCTTAAAAATAGATTTTCAGAATAATAATAACAATAATAATAATCAAACTAGATAAATAATACTAATTACTAATAATAAATCAAATCCCTAATTTAGAACCTATATATATGACAATGTGCTTTCTTCGCATCTCGGGTTCTAAATTACGCCACCCTCTCGAATAAAGTTACTCCTGCCTTGGTCATCTTTTATTTTTTTTAAAAGAATTATGCGACACTTACGCACTTCACGATGATATATATGATTTTCATTTCTCTTTCCAAGTTTTTATTTTTTTATTCTTATTTAGCTCTTTCTTATTTTCAAGTTCGACTGTCTTTTGTTTTCTTGTTTTTTTAACTTTTGATTAATTTCACGAGTCACAACTATTCCTTTCGCCGGCAAAATATACTAAGAACAGCAATGAATGAAAAATAACATCCCGTAAGGGCGTTAATATTGGTTTATATATATATATATATATATATATGTAAAATCACTTCTTTTACGTATCCATTTTATCATTCAAGTAAAATTTTTACATTGGCTTATGCACATTTGATACATAATAATAATAATTTATTATTATTATTAATTTTTTTCTAAAATCAATTTTTTATATATATTTTACAATTAACATCCACTATATACATTTGACATTAATAACACAAATACAATAATAAAAAATATAATTTTTTATATATATTATATTAAAAATATAATAAAATTAAAAAATATATAATATATTATAATAATAAAATGAATGTGTAGATGAATGTTTATTATGTTGTTGAGGGAGGGAGAAGAGGAAAGGATTGTGAGAAAGTGGGATGAGAGAAAAATAATTAATAAAATAATATTTGAAGAATAAATAGTTGCTATCTAAATTTGGATAATAACTGTTCATAGCTAGCTATATTTATGCATATATATATAAGTCAATATAGATGATTTTAAGATCATATTATATAAATATGACTTTATATATGCGCATATATATATATAGACCAATATAGATACTCTAAGACTCATTCAAAGCAGATTAGCTAGATTGGACATTGTCTTTTTTCTTTCTTCCTAAACAAACGCCATTCAGTTTCACTCCCCAGCTCTTGTCTCGCTACCAATAAAGCTGTCTCGCTACCAATAAAACTTGCAAAACCAGAGTTCCGTACTTCTACAATTCAAGCTCAATGTCACAAAGAAATAACTGTGCTTAATGATTACGGTACAGAATTTTTAAAGCAAAATGACACTTCACTTTCTGAATTCGACCGCTAGAATATTTTTTTTTAAAAATATTTAGAGAAAAAAGCTGATTACACTATGGGCACGACTATGATAAAAGCTGGACAGTATCCGCACTGAGTAATGTGATATACGACTTATGCTATATATATATATACTAGTAAAGGGCACCACGTGTGCCCTATTACCAATTTTGTTATATTTTAAATTTTTAACTATAAACAAACATATTTATGTCTATATATATATTTTTTAAATCTTGTTTATAACACATATTATACACACGATCTTCATCATATTTATAACTATAATACAATAATTTACAAAAATTAAATCACTACTATGTACATATATTTTATAAAAACCATTTTCCGAAGCGTAGAGACTATCAAAATACTGTTTCACGAGAATCATAATTTATTGTTTTTTCTTTTACTCCTATTCTCATAATCGCTTTTTTCCTCTCTTCTCTTTTTTTTTTTTTTTTTGGTCCATCAAAAGGGCTCAGGCTTCACTTGCTTTTCTAAAGTCTAATTCTTATCCCGATTGTTGAGCCATTTGAATTCTTCAGTAAATTGGAGTATCTTGGTGATTGCTTCATCAATAGTTTTAAGGCACTATAAGATGGAGAGGTCGGGCAAATTCATAACCATCTTAGGTACGATTCTTTCTGGCGGAGGTGTCGTGCTCTTCTGCTTGGTCATTAGGGTCCTCGTTTAAGCCTATAACAACTTCTATTATTCCAGATTGCCATGAGGAATAATAGTGAAAACTACCACAGTGAGATTTCAAAAAATCTCAATAAGTAAACAGTAAACGTACAACAAATTATCATAGGTATATACAAATAAACTATAAATAATAGCAATTTATAGATAAATAAATCCATGGACATTAACTTGACGTGAAAACTTGGAGATGTATGCGACCAACTTTTATAATCGTTAAGCATCCCAACCTGAGTATCAAAGCAACCTAATGGGTTTTGCTCCTAGTCTTCGCCGTTTCTATTCACACCAGAGTTTAACAGATTGGTTGAATGAATAGCTTTGTAGGCAAATCATACACCTCAAAATACACTTTACATCTAAAATTAAGAAATATATTATTATTTATTAGTATTCAGATTTATTACGTTCTAATTTTCGCCAAAATTGTATGTGGCTGCATAGCTATTCATTCAGCCAACCTGCTAAACTCTAACCAGCTTGAAGAACAGCAAATGGGAGTAGCAAATCTGTAAAGTGAAAAAAAAAAATTACAAAACATTAGATCTATATTTAAAGCATAAAGAAATATCATCTAAGCAATAATATATGCTTAATAAATATTGACTAATTCTAATTAATAATTACAATTTCATATACTTGCAAAATGCTTCAAACAAATAAGTGCATAAAGTATTATAAAATATAAACAATAACATTTACTACAAGAAAAATGACCTTTTGCGACCAGTTATTTCCAGTCAAAATGAGTCTGTTTTTGTCGTAAATAATCTTTTTTTTGCAAAACAATAGTCACAAATATATGTTTTTCTTGTAGTGATCTATTTGTATGGATAGCACTAAATATACCCAGAGATAGGAACAAATAAATGATCAGTGGAAATAGAGCAGATCAGCAACCAACAGATTGAGGAACAACAAGATAAGTAAAGAAGCAGCAAGTCTATAGCAAAAGATTATATTATAAAAGATAACATAATCATTTTAATAATATATTATTGTTTGTTAAATAAGGCTATACTAACATATTAGAATATAATTTGTTAGTATTTTTTTATTAAAATTTTATGAAAAATTGTAATATTAGCTAAACAAAATTGACTATATATTTAGAATAAAATTTTTACGATTGAAAACAAAATTTGCGGAATATTGAAATTGATCTTTTTACAAATTTATTTTTGCTAATAATTTTAATTTACTTTATTATCAGTTTGAAGTTGAAATTTCAAAATTCTTTGTAATAAGATCTAATGTTCAAAAAAATTTTTTTTTTATCTTTAAACTACTTTTTCTTTTCTTATATTTTTCAACCCAGCCCGTGTTCATATATAAAGAAAAGAGTAAATCTAGTTGTAAGCGATTCTGTACACTAATACGCGTACCCATTTAATATGATTGGTCAGAAAGTACACTTTATTGAAAACAGTACTAATTTGAATTTAGAATATGAAGGCAACATCATTAGTACGCAGATTGGTACGCAAACTTGCTTGTACATAACAAAACTCGAAAAGAGTAAATCTCAGACCAAAACGGTGACGTTTTCATAAAAAGAAATCCTAACATTTGGATTGAGAGAAGAATTGAGATGGTTTATGAATAGTAAAAAATAATATTTTTAGAATAATATTTTTTATTATTATTTTAAAAATTAAAAAAATTAAATTATTTATTATATTTTGTGTAAAAATCTGAGCCAAAGATCATAATTTTCAGCATTTCCTTTGTGAGCTAGAGGAATTCAAGAGCAACATAACCAAAGACAAAAAGGATAAAATTGTAAATTCACTAAGAATGAAAACAGGGACATAAATGTAAATGAGAAACAACTACCAACTGAAGGACAACAATGGAAAAATAAAATGAAAACAGATGAACGATAAAGTGAAGGACACATCAAGAAAATGATTATAAAAGCAGTGGCAAAAATGGAAAAAAAAAATGTTAGACGAATTTACTGTTCCTCTATCATTGGCATTTATATATATAGTAGATATATAGTTGAGTAGTACATAAATATCGTGTAATCGTTTTAAAAAAGAATAGAGTTAATTATTAAAAAATAAATTTTTTTAAAAATAAATTTTTTTAAAAATAAATTTTATATTTATTTATTTATTTTAAAAGAATTACACGACGCTTATACTCACGATTACAATTATCATTCCTCATCTATTGGAAGTTTCCTCATTCATGACCGATATTGGCAGCCGCATAAGAATTACTTGAAGAGAAGCGATAGAGATACAATTAATTCGCAAGTTCATTATAAATTTATATTTTCTTGAATTTAGACACATTAAAATCAGCTTAAATTTTGAAGAAGGTCTTTTTAAGAAAAAAATATTTTCACATTGTGTTACTTTGAATTAGAATGTTTTGGATTTCATCCAACGTATGACCGACAGGGTGGATTCCAGGCTGACGCCATAAATCCCCTCGACCAGGTCCAAATTCTAAAGAAAAATGTTAATTTGCTCTTTGGATTGTTCTCTAGGTTTGACCCTTAGTATATATATAAAAAATTATCACTTCGAATTTTTTTAAAATATTTGAAAGATTTTAAGAAAATGTTTGAAACAAAAAGGCTCATCGCACTAACGAGCACGCTCAACGATAAAAGTTGAGCAGTAGCACCACATAATTCTAAAGATTGCAAAAGGGTGATGGTATTCAACCCTATCATTTTGCCGCCTCAAAATTATTATTAGTTTAAATAGTATTTTTGTGTGTTTTTTATTTTTATTTTTTTAAATGTTAAAGAAAATAAAAACATACAAATGTTTCAAAGTTACTACTAGTATTTTGTGTATTTTTTATTTTTATTTTTTTAATGTTAAAGAAATAAAATTTATATATACGAGTAGTAATATTTTTAACTATTTTTAAAAAAATTAAATATGAAAAATGATATTTACAGATTTGCAGTCGTAAAATGTGTAAGCTCTTCTTAATTTCTTTAAAAAATAATAAATACGAATTTATAGGAAAAAAATTAATTTATTAGTAATATATTTCAACTATATTTAACATTATCCTTTTAAAAAAATTAAATATATAATAATAAATGACGTGAATAACTAGCATTATTCATTGCAAAAAGACAATTTGACAAAAAAGGAAAATTTACTTTTCGTGTCTTTGGTAAAAAGAATAAGGAAAAAAATAACGTTAGGTAGAGAATGAATGGATAATTGGTCGAAGAAAATGGGAGGGGCACACGAGCCAAGAAGATCATGTCGGCGTCAATTTTTATTCACAGCTATCTCGTAAAATTCATACAGAAGAACCACACACTCTGCTAGCGAATTAATCAGACGACATCCTTTCTTTGTCCTGATCCTGATCCCGGTAAGTATAGCTTTTCCTTTTCTATCTCGGCTCTATTTTTTTTCAGTCCAAGTATTCTGTTTGTAGCTCTCTCTCGTCTTGGCCGCAGTTAGTAAATTATTCATCATCTAATTTGACGGATTATAGATTTTAGTTGGATTACGGATAAGCTTTTTCTTGAGGTAAATCCATTGATTCTTCTGCAATGTTTTTTCAATAATTTTTCCTGGATTTGGAATCATCCTTTATTGTATGGTCTAGACTGCAATCCTTTTCTCCTCTTGTTTGTTACCACCACCTGTTTGTAAGAGAATTCTAGGAATTTGCCCCAAGTTTTGATAGAACGATCTGCCAATTTGGCTCAATTACTGATTCAGTTGGATGATTCTATATTTCTCCACTGGTAATTACACACTTCAACAGCCCTTACCAAAACCCAAAGGAAATTCTTGAGGCTGCAAACCTTTGATGCAACCTCTAAATCAATCTTAAGCCACTTCCCCTAATATTTGTTTTAGCTGAGGCACATCCCTGGAAAACATGTACTACGTAGGACATAGTTGGTCAAGGAAAGTGGAAACATAAAAAAAGCTTGATGAGAGATTATTCTCTTGTTGTTGTTATTTGTGGTATTGCATCTTTTGATATTAAACAGTTACATGTGCAGGAAAAAAACATGGCTGCCATAGCAACTGCAGAAGTTTGTGATACAAATGTATCATATTTGGCAAATGGTGATCTGCGTGTGCTGCAACCAATCTTCCAGAGTTATGGGCAGCGTCGAACATTCTCAGGCCCCGTCGTCACTCTCAAGGTGTTTGAGGACAATGTATTGGTGAGGGAGCTTCTTGAAACCAAGGGTGAAGGAAGAGTTCTGGTTGTAGATGGTGGAGGAAGCATGAGATGTGCTTTGCTGGGAGGGAATATGGGACAATTGGCTCAAAATATGGGGTGGGCTGGTGTTGTAGTAAACGGCTGCATTAGAGATGTTGATGAGATTAATGGATGTGATATTGGGGTGAGAGCCTTGGGACCTAATCCTGTGAAATCCAATAAAAAGGGCATTGGTGAAAAGTATGTCCCTGTACACATTGCAGGAACCTTGATTCGTGATGGGGAATGGCTGTATGCAGATAGTGATGGCATCCTTGTCTCCAAATCGGAGCTGTCGATCTGAAAGCATCATTTTTCAAGAATTGCACTGCACGTCGAGGACACCATGAATAAGAGAACTGAGTGATGAAATCAGGAGTGTTCCAAGTTTGTCAGAGATCTCCTGGGAATGAGTTTTGAAGTGTAGTTTTTTCTGGTGTTGGTTTTATTGTTGTTCCACATTAATATTGAAGTGTTCAGACCAAACAAGAAAACATTGAAATTTGGCTTAAAAATAGTTAAGAAGCAAAATAAAGAAATTATAGTTAATTTTTAAAAATGTTATTTATTTGACTCTTGATTTATCTTGATGTGTTTGAATTTAGAAAAAATAAAAAATTTTATTGTATAGTGGTAAAATAGTTGTGGATCGGTTTTTAGTCTATCAATCCCCGGGAAAGAAAGACTACACCGTCTGTTTTAATAAAACTCATATAGTTAGGATTGTAAATGAATCAATCCATATGATTGCTCGCCAATATTTGCTCGATTAAATTCGAATCGAGCCTGACTCGTAAAAAAGAAAATCAGTCGTGAAAGTAGAAATACGCTTGGTTAGTAAATGATTTATACTTGATTAAACTCAATCCGAGTCGGTTAAAACCCATTAAGGCTCGCTCTCATTAGCTCGACTCAATTATAGTTCGATCATAATGTATGTATACGTATTAAATTTAATAATATAAGTATTATACTAACCTTTATAAGGAACATGTAATCCAATTGCTTATGCATATATGTTGAATGTAATCTATAGTTATATGCTAGTTAGTTAAATACTTAAGTGATTAAATTTAGTGACTAGTTTATAATATGTATAATAGTTAGTAGGTCGAACAGAGCATTCTCGTTGGAATATGCAAATGCAAATAAAATCGATATGATTTAACTCTCATACAGCCATTCCCCATCACGAGTCAAGGTTCCTGCAATGTGTACAGGGACATACTTTTCACCAATGCCCTTTTTATTGGATTTCACAGGATTAGGTCCCAAGGCTCTCACCCCAATATCACATCCATTAATCTCATCAACATCTCTAATGCACAGCCGTTTACTACAACACCAACCCTCCCCATATTTTGAGCCAATTGTCCCAAATTCCCTCCCACCAAAGCACATCTCATCCTTCCTCCACCATCTACGTCCACCCCATATTTTTACACTTCTAAATATTTTTTAAAAAATAAAAAAATTACAATATTATTAAAAAATACTTTCTTAATCACTAAGTAAAAAGAAAAACTAAAATAAAAAATAAAAAATTCTAATGATAAAACCGAACTGTAAAAACCAGTGATAAGAGTATCATTTTTCTTAATTTTTAGGGTGGCACTACAGCCACCGCTGGTTCCCACTAGTTATTTTATGTGTTTTTTTTTTTTTTTTTTGCTTTTTTTTTTACATTTATTTTTTAAACACTTTTAAATATTTTTAAAAAAAAATTCACAACATCATTAAAAAACTCTCATTTAATCACAAATTAAAAAAAAAATACACACAAAAAAAAGCAAAAAAGTGCCAGCGGGAGCTAGGAGCGGGACGGCTAGCATTATCCTTTAAAAATATTCTAGCGGTCAAATTTAGAAAAAAAAAAAAAGGTGAATAAATACGGAATCTATTTTTAAAAAACTAATATTTTAATAATAAACTCTATTTTTTTTTTTCAAAACGATTGAGCAATACTTGTGCATTCCATGACAGTATATAACATTAATCACTCAGTGAACACTACTAATCCAAAAAAGAAAACATTTTAAAAGAATAATAATAGATAGACAACTATTTTTTACAACCCGCTGGTTGAAAACAACACAACATTATTCACCTTTGCGATGTTTTCATGGGGTATTGTACGATAAAAAAGCAATCAAATATCAAATTCGAGGGTCAAACCTTTCTCATTAGTCATAATCGAATCAAACGAGAAATTGACAAAAAAAAAAGAAAAATAAAGGAAGAACCAAATTAGGAGACAAAAATACATAGAAAACCAAAACAAAATACCAAAAGCCACACAATTCCTCAGAGACTTGTTGACAAACTGGGAATGCCAATGACTTCTTCATAACTCTGTTTATTAGAGCAGCATACACAGCAGATTACTCAAGTTCCATATCATGCAAAGGATGCTGCTCATGGACAAACCATTGGTTCTGATGTGCAAGCTCAAGCTTCACCAAATGTGCAAAATACATGTCATAACTCTGTAGTTCATTTACCATATGGACCCTCATTTTGTTTATGTATCATGTATTCTTATGTAATCTCAGAAGTTGTTACGTAGACGTACAAATTTACTGTAAATATTTTATTCCTTTAGTTGGTTAGGATTTGTTGCCTTTTTTGTATATAAGCTGCATGTAGCAGTCTGTACAGACACACAGACTAATTCATTTGATGAGCACAGCTCTTTCCCATTCTCTGTCATCTTCTTCTTCTTCACCATTTTATTCCTTATGTTTTCCTTATTCTTACATGGTATCAAGAACCTTTTGCATACACGCATCTTGCAATGACTTCTGAAACCCCCAAGACTCCCCTTAAGTCCCCCTTTCTGGATTTCAATAATATCACCAATCCATACCGCCTTGATCATGGAGACAATCCTTCTCTTCCTCTAGTCCTTGACCTTCTCAACACTGAGAATTATATCACCTGGTCAAGAGCTATGTGCGGAGCTCTTCGTGCCAAAAACAAAATAGGCTTCATCAATGGAAGCTTAACTAAACCCACAGACCCTACAGACCCTCTTTTCACTGCTTGGGAGAGATGCAATGACCTCGTTGTTTCTTGGCTTCATAATTCCATCAATCTCAGCCTCAAGTCCAGGATTGCCCTAGTAGATGATGCCAAACAGATTTGGTGTGAGCTCAAAGACAGATCACCCAACAAAATGGGCATCGAATCTTTCAACTCAAGAAAGCTCTCACAAGTTTACAACAAGGTTCTGATTCAGTAAACATTTATTTTGGCAAACTTAAAACCATTTGGGATGAACTTCTCATATGTGACCCTCTGCTTGACTGCACCTGTGGCAAACTCACTGTCCTTCTTGATCGATATCAAAGGGATTGTGTCATTCAATTTCTCATGGGCCTCAATGAATCACACAATATCACCCATGACCAGATCATGTTACTTGACCCATTACCTTCCATAAACAAAATATTTTCCATGATACAACAGCAAGAAATGCAACATACTGTGCTCAACAACCTTCCTTCACCAAATTCCATGGCTTTTGCAGTTAAACAACCATATCACAAACCCTTTTCCAAGCCATCCCAGAAGATTAAACGTGAAAGAACCTTTTGTACCCATTGCAAAATCAAGGTCACACTCTGGAGCTTTGCTTCAAAGCAGGCAATGCTAAATCCCCCATTTGTACTCACTGTCATATGACTGGGCACATAGCAGACAAGTGCTATAAGTTGCATGGTTACCCATCTAGTTACAAATTCCATGGCAATATACCTCCAAGTACCACCCCTTTCGTTCATATGACCACCCTGGAAACAGAAAGCCAATCCCATACCACTCCCACCTTCATTACAGATCAGTACCATCAACTAATCTCTTTATTGCAGTCGAAGGAGGCCTTAATTGCTAGTCACTCACTTAATACTATCCAAAAAAATTGTCTTCCTTCCTCTACCATGAATGGTAATCATTTTTCTTTTACTTCTTTTATTCCATCAGCCAACACAAGCACACACCTCCCTTGGATAATTGACACAGGTGCTACAGATCACATGATCTGTAACACCTCATATTTCTCTTCTATAACATCTCAGATTTCTTTTGTTGTTAAACTTCCCAAAGATGATTGAATTACCAAGAGCCGTTGTTTCAAAATCACGGAAACGAGTGTCTCGTAAACATAGTAAGATAGAAGCTGGAATGCCTCGCCTAGTTAAAGGTTTGACAGCAACTTGAACAGAACCTATATGCAAAAATTTGTATCCTTTTGCTAAAGAATCTTGAATAAGTTTCTTTGTAAAAAAATAACATTTTTCATCAGGTTTTGAAATAGATTAGGTTTGTTCAACAGTTTTAATATGAAAAGCAATATTAAAACTCCTTTGAATCCAAGAAGTTTGATAAATAGAATTAGAATTAATTTTTGGGATTTCCCAATCATTAGAAACAGAGTCATCAAAAGAACAATCTTCCTCGTTAATGATATCAGGAGGCATAGTCGACTTGGAACTAATTGTTGAATTAGATCTAAACATTTTTCCTATTTTGTTACTGAATAAACTAATTCTTCGCACCTCAGTGCCTTGGTTGAACTCTCATCTCACCCCTATACCTAATTACCCTAACGCCTACCTGGCTGACGGGTCTTACAAGGTTCTGATTCTGAAAAACTTCGAGTTAAAAGAAAATGAAAAGAAAAGATGAATGAGATTCAAACAGAGATTCTTTTCTCTGATTTTCTTAAAAACCATTATATCTCAAAAAATATTTTAAATGTTGTTAAAACTGATTTTGTAAGGAAAGAATGCAAGATGGTAGTTCAATTAAGCCATCCTCCTTTGGATACAATCTTGATCCCTCACAAAGGATCTAAATACCTGCTTCTCCTTTCAAAGTCTCTCAAGCTATGTCCCGAAACCCAGATGAAGACAAGATTTTGAAAGAAACAAACAAAATTAAATTATTCAACAAAATAATTTTGTAAACCTTGATCTTCATACGATCGGACAACAGTTAGATAGAATTGAAGATAAAGCAGAAAAAACTGTTTTTACTTCATCTTCTAACCCCATTTTTATAAAAACTGAGCATCCTTTGATTTATTCACAAGATCAGCCACAACCAACAATCATTGAAAAACCTTTGATTGTTTTACCTCAAGCTCGGTCAAAAATCAAGTTTGACACCAAGACTAAGAAATTGGAGAAAATCAATCAAATGCTTGTTGATCTTAAAAAAGAACAACCTTCTACTAGTGTTATTGAATGCAGTGGGCCAGAAATTGTTCCTTTTGAAACCACAGAAGTATCATCTGACGATGACTCTTCTCTAACCAAAGAAATTGATTTACTTGAAAAGAACTTTTATGATTTTAATTTAAAATTTGAAATTTCTAGAATCCACTCACAAGGACCCAAACCTATGAGTTTGAGTAAGAGTTAGTATTCCAGACCCACTCCCCCTGATTTAGGATTTGAAGAAAAAGTTTTACAAACTCAATCTTCTTTTTCTGCTGATAAAATTTACGAATGGAATATTGATGGACTTTTTGAGCAAGAAATCCTCAATACCATGACTAAAATGTCTCTAGTTGCAAATGCTTACATTAATAACAATATTCGTCATCCCGATATTGTTTCAATTTTAACCAACGGCTTTTCTGGTGTTTTATGAAGTTGGTGGGATGGATATCTCACTGATGAAGCCAAGACAACCATTCAAAACGCTGTACAGCGTAATGAAGAAGGGTGCCTATTTTTTATGAATCTATTGGGATGGCACACCCTGATGGTGTTAATACTTTAATCTACACTATTATTAAATATTTTATTGGTACTCATTCCAATATTACCAATCGAATTTCTGATTATTTAAACAATTTAAGATGCCATACTATGTCTGATTATAGTTGGTATCAAGATGTTTTTATTTCTCGAGTAATGCTTCGTGACGACAGTCGAAAGGCTTACTGGAAAGAGAAGTTTATTGATGGATTACCTCGCTTATTTGCTCATAAAGTCAAAGATGAACTTACATATACCTCATGATTTCTTAATTATGACAGCTACACCTACGGTGATATATGCAGTATAATTAAGAAACTTAGTATCCGTATGTGTAATGATCAAAGAATGCTTCGTGAACAACTGAAGAGCAGCTCGAAAGCCAAATACGAAATGGGTAATTTTTGTTAACAATATGACTTTCCTCCTGTTGCTCCATCTAGAAGGAAGCATAATTTTACTAAATTTTCTAAACCTCATAGATAAACAAGGAAAAAACTCCGTGATGATTTTTATAAAAAAATCACATAAAAAACCCTTTTAAAAAACTAGACATTTTTCTACGAAAAAGAATTTTTCAAAAGGCAATTGTTTCAATTGTGGCAAATCTGGGCATTTTGCTAATAAATGTCCTCAGAAGCCCAATAAATTCAAAAACAAGCTTAATCAGCTGAATATTGATATCATTTATCAAGAAGAACTGTTTCGACTCCTAGAAACACATTCTATTTCATCATCTGATGTCCCTGAGAACAGCTCTAGTGATACAAAATATCAATCAGAAGTTACATCTCTTGATTCCCCTGATATTAAACTAGGTTTTTATTGCAAATATTCCTGTTGCAAATCTCTGGATAAAACAATTAATGTTATATCCAAAGATGAAGAAAATGAGAATCTTTTACTAACCCTTATTTCTCAAATTACTAATCCTGAACTCAAGGAAGAATATCTTCTTCGGTTCAAGAAAAATCTGGTTTGAAAAGAACCAGAAACTTCTAAATCAAGTATTAGTTTCCAAGAAACCTTGGAGAGATTTCAAAAACAAAAATCCAAGGTCATCTCTATAAATGATTTACAGTATGAAATTAATATTATAAAAAAAAATATTAATGAACTCAAATCTGAGATTAATAATCTTAAACTTGAAAATAATGAATTAAAAGATTTTAAACAAGAATTTCTACGTTTTCAAATTAATAAACGATTTGATCATGAGATTCCTTCAGGTAATGAGCAAGCAAATGAATCTGATAATGGTGACAAAGTTGAATTATCAACGGGAAACCAGATTTGTTTAGTCCATCATATTATTCCTTCAAAATGGTTTTCTCGTGTTACTATTGTGGTTTCACATGATTTTTCATTCTCTGTTGTTGCCATGATTGACTCTGGTTTTGATTTAAATTGTATTCAAGAGGGTTAATCCCCAGTAAATACTTTGAAAAATCTACTGAAAGATTATCTTCGACAAATGGATCTTAGATGAAGATCAATTATGAGCTCAACAATACTTATGTTTGCCAGGATAATGTTTGTTTTAAAATTCCTTCTGTCTTAGTCCGAAATATATCTGATAAAGTCATATTATGAATCCCTTTTATCTCATCTTTATATCCTTTCATAACCGAAAAAGATGGTATCACTACCAACCTTCTTGGTCAGAAAGTTAAATTCCATTTTGCTTCTCGTAATGAAATTAATGCTAACAAAAGTTTGAAATCTTTATTTTCTGCAAAAACCAAACATCTATGTTTCTTATAACAAGAAATCAGATACAAAAAAATTTCAGATCAATTGTCTAGCAATTTGTTTCAATAAAAAATTGATAATTTTCATAAAAAATTAATTTTTGAAGTTTGTTCGGATCTTCCCAATGCTTTTTGGCATAGGAAAAAATATGTTATTTCTCTTCCTTACATTAAGGATTTTAATGAGAAAAATATTCCCACTAAAACTAATGCTATTCAAATGAATAGTGAGACTTTGAAAATTTTCAAAAAAAAAAAAAAATTAAAGATCTCCTTAATAAAAATATCATTAGGCATAGCAAATCACCTTGGTCGTGTGCTGCTTTTTATGTCCAGAAGAATGTTGAGATTAAGCGTGGTACACCCCGTCTAGTCGTCAATTATAAACCCTTGAAAAAAGTCTTAAAGTGGATTAGGTATCCTATCCCTAACAAAAATGACTTAATTCACAGGCTTTGTGACTCTGTAGTTTATTCAAAGTTTGACCTAAAGTCAGGATTTTGGCAGATCCAGATTAATGAGTCAGATCGTTATAAAACTGCTTTTACTACACCCTTTGAGCATTTCGAATGGAATGTTATGCTTTTTGGTCTAAAAAATGCTCCCAGTGAATTTCAGAATATCATGAATGATATTTTTAATTCATTTACTACATTCTCTATTGTTTACATCGATGATATTCTCATATTATCAAAATCCATTGATGAACATTGAAAACATCTGGATACGTTTCTTAATGTCGTTAAATATAATGGTCTTGTTGTCTCTGCTAAATAAAATTATTTCAAACCAAGATTAGATTCCTTGGTTACAATATCTCTGAAGGTAAAATCCGACCCATCAATCGGACAATTGATTTTGCTGAAAAATTTTCTGATCAAATTCTTGATAAAAACAGTTACAGAGATTTTTTGGATCTCTTAACTATGTTGCTGAATTCTACCAAGACTTGAGGAAACAATATCGTCCATTATTTAAACGACTACAACAAAATCCTCCACCTTGGTCAGATAGTCATACTAATTTAATCCAAAAAATCAAGGCACATGTCAAAACTCTTCCATGCCTTGGTATTTCTACTTCTAATTCATTTAGAATTGTAGAAACAAATGCCTCTGACATTGGTTATGGTGGCATTCTGAAACAAGTTGTTTCACCAGGTTTTTTTGAACAAATTGTTCGTTTCTATTCTGAAACATGGACTCCTGCACAAAGTAATTATAGTACTATTAAAAAAGAAATACTTTCTATAGTACTATGCATATCTAAATTTTAAAGTGATCTACTTAATAAAAAATTCCTATTAAGGATTGATTGCAAAAGTGCTAAATATGTATTAGAAAATGATGTTTAAAACATTGCATCTAAACAAGTTTTTGCACGATGTCAAGCTATTTGAAGTCTTTTTGACTTTGATATTGAATATATTGCTGGTTCCCAAAATTCAATACCTAATTTCCTTACTCGTGAATTCTTGCAGACACCCAACCATGGAAAAGAAAAAGGGCCCCAAAAATAAACAGTCTACCCTTGCCTTTATTCCAAACCTACCTACTCTGCCCCCTATTCCTGATCAACGATTGATCAAGAAAGAACTTGCAACCCTAATTGATATTGCCAATAGGTTTACTACCTTAGGCACTATTCTCCAAACTAGTTCTTATGCCCAAACACTAGTTACTGATCATGATCTCTATGCTAAAGCAATTGTTTCAGCACATCTTTCTGCAACCCCATATTCGTTCCAGAAGACTAAATCTCCATACATTGCAAAACGATATTCAAATAACCTGTTTTATATTGAAGCCAACAGGACCAAACAAACTGATCCCTTCAAATTGGCAACTTCTTATTTTTCACCCAGTTTTCATTGGATCCCTGAACATCTAACAAAAAACCTCCAATTTTATACCACTATTTTGATACAGACAAAATCTCTGTTTATCAAACCTATTTTTGATAAAAATGATTCTACCAAAATCATTTATCACAATGCATATATCATTTCTCTCATTATTGAAGAACAATGGGGTACTAACCCATTTTCCTCCAAGAGATTAGCAGACACTGATATCCTATTTAACTATCATGATTATGTCAAAACTTGGTCAAGATTCATGCTACACCAAGTTCCTGATATGAGCCATTCCTGATTCTTTAATTTTGATAAAAAATTCAATGGTAGTTTATCCACTTTGGTTCACTCATTGGTAGGACCAATTTGAGTTAATTCCCCAAAATTTTCTTGAAGAACTTGTCCCTGCATACAAGTCCTTCACTACTGTTGCTACTACTAGACTGGATCGTCATCAACAAAAATTTTCCTATGATCTCCATTTTTGCTTCAGGTATAAACTCTCCTGGATCTTAAAATGGACCTATGAAAGGAATGGTGATATCCTTGTGCGACGCTGCTTCACAAAATGGTGGGATAAGTTCACACTTTACACAGATATTTTCAAAAATGTACTAAAGGATTTTCCTTAACTTGCCCCTGATCTCCAAGACAGGATTGAATTCTCAGAAAACCCCTATGGTGATATTCATACTAGAGCACCAACAGGAGACCCCCAAATCTCAGTTCTTGCTTCTTTCTCTACCAAAAAAGGAAAAGGAAAAGCAACTACTTCAACTGCATCAACCAAATCTAATAAATCCTCCAAATCCAAGAAAAATAATATTATTCCTGGAATTGATAATAAGGATTTATTAAAATTAATTACGAAGTCAATTACACGAGAAGACTCTGATAAATCAGAAGTTTCTTCAGAGGCTTTGGTAGATGACTACTTCGGACATGACAAAAAGTACGATATTCCAAGACTATCCGATGATGAATAAATCAAAATTCTCCACTAAACGGGAAGATTGATTTTGCTGACTCAGAGTTCCAACCAGAATGATGTCAGGATCTCCACTAAACAAGACCTGACGACAAGCAATAATTATGTGCTGTAATGAATAGTAAAAAGTATTGTTCACTTTTACTGTTCGTAACCGGCTTTTAAGTTTACTGTTTTCATTTAACTGTTGATAACTACTATTGTAACAGTGCTCCCTTCGCCTATAAAAGGGAAGCTTGGCCTCAGTCTGAGGCATTACTTGTATCACTTACACTCTCATTCACTCCATCACTTCTCTCTCTCGAGGTACTCCCTCCTTCTACCTCATCACCCTTACCCTCCACCTGTGATCTCTGTAATCTTGTGATTCAACTTGTATCTTGCTTATATTAATTTGAATATAAGTTTATTTTCATATCTATTGAAATTTTATATATCCATATCATGCATCGGTCGGCTTCATATTTGTTCATACTCATGCATGCATAAAGCTAGCTCTGTCGCCTGTGCTTATTAACTGTGCATCATTTATTCATTCTATTACTTCTCCTTTTGTTCTAATTCCAGTTATCTGGTCGTCCAGTTACTGCTATATATATATATATATATATGATAAGGTAGGAAAATTTCATGTGCATGGTCTGTATGTAGGATGGAAATCAAAATTGGGCTCAAGCCTTGGCCACCCGCATGAGTTTTGGTCCTTTGGGCTTCCTAAAACTTTTAGCCCATTAATACCATCTCAACATTAATTTACTAAACCTTTTAACGGGTCTAAAAATAAGCATGTTGGCTCTCGGGCCTAATTAAAGATTCCAACTAACTAAAAGTTTTAGCTCATGGGCTTATACTAAAGTTTTCAATTAACCTCAAATAAGGTTTTCGAAATATTAGCCCGTTAAATGTAATTTATGCCCAACAATATCAATATTTCACCAAAATAAAAATTTGGGCACGTAGTCTATCCAAAATTTCTTGTTAAATCCTCAAATGGGCTTTCCATAACTATTAAACTACATAAATTATAGTAGACATGCTTGGCTTGGGCTTAGTGCTGGGCCTGAGTGTTACAATCTATCTCCTATTCCATACTCATTAATGATACTCCTCAAGGTTTTTTCAAACCAACAAGAAGAATAAGGCAAGATAACTTATTATCACCATACCTTTTCATATTATGTGTTGAAGTTTTGAGTAATCTCCCAAGTTGTATTGAAAACTGAGGTTCTATTACAGGGATCCCCTTAGCTCGAGAAAGGATTCACATTAAACATCTATTCTTTAAAGATGATAGTCTACCTTTTTATAAAGCTAATCATTAGAGTGGAGTAGGTTGATTAACATTCTAGAGTCTTATGAGAAGGCATTTGGCCAAAGGTTGAATAAGTAAAAAACTTCCATCTATTTCAACAGGAATACTTCAAGAGAAGCTCAAGACATAATTCTCAGCATAGCAGGTATTAGATCAACTATGTCATATGGAAAGTACTTGGGGTTGCTGGCACTTATTGGAAGATCTTGATCCAATTCATTTAGAAGCATCCTGGATAGATGAGACAAATGATCAACAACTACAAAATAAGTCATTCTCAAATCAGTAATTCAAGTACTGTCCGCTTACAGAATGAAAGTACTTCTCTTCTCAAAAACAAAAATATGAGTTATGCAACACTATTGGTGGGGACAGCAAGATATAAAAGAAGACACACTAGGTTTCTTTGAACGAGATGGGAAAGGCCAAGTCTGCTAGTGGACTGGCTTCTAGAGATTTGGAAAGTCTTAACCTTGCCATATTTGCAAAACAAGGTTGGAGACTTATCTAGAGCAAAGTTTTAAACTCCGTTCCAGTGATCATTCTGGTTGAGATACTGAAATAAAATATTTCGATATCGGAACGTTTCGGTGTACCATTTCGAGATAATTGTTATATAGATAATTTACATATATATATATATATAGAAAAATTATATTCTAAAATAATATCAATACAAGTCTTAAAAATTATAAATTTGAAACACTCAATAATACTTATAAATTCACAAGTAAAATACCAAAATGAAGAATAATGTCGAAAACCAAGAATAAAGGCAGAAACTAATAATAGCAACAATGTTATCTAGAATTTTACTTTCCCATCACTGTGACCTCAAATTCCACA
>QEOT01122785.1:6538-36470 GCA_003123785.1 Pterocarya stenoptera
GCAAAATTATATCAAATAAATGGAGATTTCTAGGATCAAGTAATCTCTATCAACATAGCCTGATCATTCAACTTAATTATCAATCTGTACACACACATGGTTTGAAACATAATATTCTTCTAATTATTCTAAGAAATCATAGCTACCTCTAGTTCAGTAGCTACTATCAAAACTATCACATATGATGAAACTATCACAATGAATCAGTTGAGAGGAAGCAAATTTTGGATTTTGGAGAAACCATTGTGCAATATGGTACATAATTCTGAAGATGAACACAAAACTTATAGAAAAAATATGCTTAACATATCAAAATAAACACATTGGGCTAAGACAATACGAAGCAGTGGCAAGGAATGTGGAATTGAACACAATGGTAGAAAAATGCTCACCCTAATGTTAAATCTCTTCTTTATCTGCATACAGAAAAAGCCCAAATATGCTCCATGTTCATCACAAAATCTGTAGCAGGGACAACTGAAACATCAAATACACTGTCACCCACAAGGCTAATAAAACTATGAATAATAGTTTGGAAAAGTAAACTACAAAGAAAGAGGGAAAATAGAAAAATCCGAGAGAGAGAGAGAGAGGTGAGGCCAGATTCGGGGAAAAGGAAAGAGATTGGCGTGGGGGCTGGGGGAGAATGAGGGGGTGGCCGTCGAGGTGAGGTGGCGGTGACGTGGGCAGCATCGGACGCGGCGCTGGGCAGCGGCAACCATGGGAAACTTGAGAGAGAAAAAGCTACGGGAAGAAGAGGGACGGGGAGATCGGCTTCCGCTGGAGGGTAGGAGGAGGAGCTGGCCGGTGAGGTGGGGTCGTTGGCGACGGGCTGTGCCAGGCGGCTTGGGTTCTGCTCGGCAGACGCTTGAGCGGGAAGAGGGATTAGAGACAGAGAGAGGGGGACGGGAGCGGGGAGACGACTGGAGGAAAAAGAATAACTAGGGTTTAAATTGGATTATCTTTTCCGGCGAGTAAATATCGCCGTAAAACGCAGAAAATATCGCCGCAAATGCTCAATAACCCGGAATTAAAAAAAAATAATTCACATAAGTTTATTTACGACGATAAGTAGTAGCCGTAAAAACGGATGACCTCGTCGCAAAAACTAATATCCCACTGGAGAACATTCATTCTGGTAAGATTATTTGTGGCGAGAAAACATCGCCGCAAAAAGCAAATTATTTTGTCGCAAAAACTATTTGTCCACGAAATGAATGTATTTATGGTCAGTTTATTTGGGGCGAATTTTTATCGCCGAAATAGTATTTGTTTCGTTGCAAAAAGAGTTTTTCCCACCACGTTTTACTGGCCAATGTGATTCCGTGGAAAAAGGTTTGTTTTTTTTTCCACGGGTAGTTTTCGTGTCAACAGCCTACTTTTTGCCACGATTGTATACCGCGGAAAAAGAACTCGTGGCAAAAGCCACTATTTGTTGTAGTGATCTCATCTAATTTCAACTATTAATTTCACTATTATTCACAAACCATCTCAACTTATCTTACTATCAAAACAGGCCATTAATGTTCTAATTACTTTGAACTGTTTTGAAAAATTATCCTTTGCTACATTCCTATTTTTCCATTCCGTTTAATATTGTTATAGACTTTTGTTATAGATAATTAGATATTTCTAACTTGCTTTTTTTAAGTGGAAATGTATGCTAAACTTAATCTAGACAATCATACACAAGGGGATGCTTCAGTTCCCACACCGACGATAGGTACTTCCACCCCTAGACCCACATCAGTAACTACTTCCACCGTTATTTGCACAATTTATGTAGCCCGCAAAAGGGAAGACCATGGAGACCGCAGACTCACTAGTTAGGCAATATCTAGAAGTTCCATTATAACCTTGTATTCCATATGTTTGCTTCATTGTACAAAGGCACTCTCTACTTTATCTGTCATTAAATACACACTTTTATGTATCCATGTTACCCATATTTGCCATTCAGTTCTTCTACTTACAACCGGCACGAGTAACCACTGGGGAACTGACTAATATTATATTATTAAAAAAAAAAGAGAGAAGAAAAAAGAAAGAGACAAAAGCAATGGAGGGAAATACTAAACAAGGAAATCAAAAATCAAGAGTGTGTCGTCATCGTCATTGTGGGTCTGCACCAATGGTCGTTGTCGTGGATAGCCGGTCGTGAGTAGCCGAATCTGCATCGATGGTCATCATCGGTAGCTTGTACCGGTGGTCATCATTTGCAACCCCCACCCTCTCTCTCTCTAATATACGCTCTCCTCTACAAGTCGAACAACCGATTGTCACTGTTAACGGATCAAAAAAAAATTGTCGCTCTCCACTGCGCAACACCTCAACAGAGTAAGGCTCAATTCCAAGCTTTCTTCCGTCAAACACCGTCTCCACAGTATACCCACTCTCAAAATTCATCATTGGACAACCAAAAATTGCTGCACACACAAATCCCATGGTCACCCACCATTTCACCACCATTTCAAATAACATATCCTAATCTCCATAAATCCCTTCATCAAAAACAAAAACCAGAACAAAAAGCAAAGAAAATGTTATACTTCCAGAGATCTATGCCTGTTTTGGTTGTTTAGGAAAAGAATATGAAAAGGGAGGAAAAAGCTGGTTAAGTTGATTTTGAGGAAGAAAAACTTTATTTGCAGTCGATATATTATTTTTATAGTCCTCTCAAATTATAATGTTTTTTCTATCCTTCAACTCGACTATATTCTTCCAAAGATCTATTCCAGGCGTAGACGCAGATGATGCAAGGAAAAGAGATAGTTTTCTGAATAGTGAGGAGATAAAAAGACGAGAGGGAAACGTCTAAAACAATGATGAAGACAGTTGAAGTTTTTAATTCAATTGAAAGCTTTAAATGCAACAGATAAGAATGTAAAGAAAAATTCAACCTGCCACGTGGGACTCGGTGCCCCGGCGGTTTCCCTGGCCGGTTGTAAATAGACATTTTCTTTGCCATTTTATATCTTCCCCTTGGAGAGAAGATATAAAATGGGCAGCTTTATAAGTGTGTGGATCTAGGCTTTGTGTAACAGAGCATGCATATGCATGTTCAAATGAGCATCATCACGAGCACAACCTTGCCCCTAATGTATGGCATGATTTATGTTGTAATTGATAACATATGGAAGTTCATAATTTATTTTATCCTTTTTTTTTTATGCCATCATCATGATACTTCCTTTTGTTTTGTTAAAAGGTACATTGAACATGGATAAGGCTTGGATGAATATTACCAACAGGTTTGGGGACCAACCCTATCGTGCCGGGGTTCAAAACTTCTTGGCCCTAGCTCAAAGCCACTCATCTGAAAGCAATCTTATTAGGTATCCATGTCGGAGATGTGTTAATTAACTATTACTATCCTATCACCATGGTTGAATAGCATCTATTTTAAAGAGGAATTGATCAAAACTACACCCACTAGATATTCAGTGGGGAGAACGATAATTTTGGCACCGATAATATGAACAATGACAACATTCCTAGCATGGATGAACGAGAATATGATGATGACATGGATGTAACGTTAGATGATATCTTTTGCCAAAGAAACTTTTGTATTGCTCCTTCTGATCCACTCCATGGTGAAGAGGGTTCAAAACTTAATGGGTCTTAACCCTCAAACGTCGAGCATTTATTTCATGATTCCCAATGTCCACTTTATCTTGGTTGTATTAAATTCTCTAAATTGTCCTTCACTCTCAAAATGCTTCATATAAAAAGTCTTGGAACTTGGAGTGTTAAGTCATTCGATATAATGCTTGAGTTGTTGAAGGATGCATTTCCTGATGCTCTCCTCCCAAGTTCATATCATGTCGCAGGAAGCCTTGAAAAGATCTTGAAACGACTATATACTTTCTTGGAAGGACCATGCAAGTCAAGAAGATTGCCCAACATGTGGCACATCTAGATGGAACACTAAGGCCTCATTTAGTTACACATTTAAGATGAGATGAAAGTCAAAAATTGAATAAAATATTGTTAGAATATATTTTTTAAATATTATTTTATACCCCTTACTTTTTTTTGATATCATGGTCCACCTAGCAATTCATTTACTTTGCAAGGCCTTGCTTGGGATTCTAGTTCTGTATCAGTGAATGTACCCGTTTGAGAGATTTCTTGGTCGCTTTAAACTTTACGTGTGAAATCGAGCTCATTCTGATGACTCCATTATTGAAGCTTACATTCACTTTGAGTGCTTAGCTTTTTGCTCCCTTTAACTAAATGATGTAGAGACAAGACGCCAAAGAGTAGATAGAAACAATGATATGCAAGTGGATCAAGTTGGGGGGGTCCATAAACAATGATATATAGGTGCATAAGACGCCAAAGAATAGATAAAAGTTGATCTTGTATTAATCGAACCTAGTTTATTTCAATGGAAATGGTATTTGTCCTATTCTTCATGTCCATAGACTGTGGTTATATATATATATAACATTATTATATATATGGCAATATCTATATATAGAATGTGTATATATGCCATATAAATATAGAATAATGCTATATATATAGGTGAATGTTAGTAAATTTAATGGGATGTGTGTAGGTATATATCACTACAACACATTTTGTTTTTGTGGTAGAGGAAACCATCAAAAAAAATAACCAAAATGTCACTAAAGACATTTGAAACTGTCACCATGACCATCATCTAATGTGCGTCACAAAAAATAATTAGTGACGGTTTATTGCTGAACCATTACTAAAAATATTTTTAGTAATGGTTGGAGGTGTCCCATTTGGTGTAACTTTTGAACGTTCCATTTTTTGTGACGGTTGAGATTTGTTACAGAAAGTAATGTTTGGACGTCCAATGAAATATTCAAATGTCAATCCGACCAATTGGCATTCGAATGACAGAAGTTGACGTTTGTTGATTATATTTTGGACGTATTATATTTACATTCAAACATTTATACATTCGAACGTTAACTACAATAAACTTTCAAATTTTCGTTCGAACATTAACGGACCAATGTTCGAACATAACGGGTATAACATTCGGATGTTAGTTTGAATGTTAACAAAGAAGTGTTCGAATGCAAGTGGCACGTTCGGAGGTTTGTTTGAACGTTAATCGTTTAAACTTTCGAACATTTTATTCGCTTGAGGATGAGTACGTTCTAACGTTGAGTCGTACATTCAAATGTTATGTTATAATTTTGTATAATTATGTTCAAATGTTGGTTCGAATGTGAACCAATATTCGAACATTTTTTATTCACATTCGAATGTATAGATCAGAAATACTAATTTTATAAAATTAAAAAACATATCAACTGTATCATATTACATACCACCATTTAACAACTAACAATGTCTTATAAAGTTTCAAAATTAGATATTAAAAATTATATCCACTGATAAAATTCATTTCTTATTCTTTCCTTACCCACCGCAATTCTATTGTAATGATATAACACGCTGTATTTGCACCATCATCTCCCATTGCACTTCCTTTTGGACTTCACTGTGTATTCTTTCCTCCTAGTCTCTCTGTTGGTCCTGCAAATACGTCTCTAAATGAGACTATCACTCTAAGAGAGACTCCAACTCTTACTATCTTGATCTCATATACTCATTCTCGCGTCGTGCAGCTTCTATGTTTTTGGTAAGATTATTAATTTTTAAAGTCAATGAGGCTGAGGAGGATGAGTCAGAATGTTTGAAAGATTGTCCCAAAACCTCTTGCCATGCTAGACTTGGGCCCGAGCATTTGTGTGAATATGTCTATGTCACTTGGAGAGGATTCCCTAGAAGCTAACTACATCTCCATCATTTTTTTGCTGCAATTTGAAAGAAAATACACAATAAATAACGTATTAAAAGAAATACAAATAAAAAATAAATTATTCACATATTGCATAATTTATTTAACAAATTTGACATAGCTTACATAATTATCTATAATGATAGGATCCATCCATTTACTACGTTCATTAATGTGAGCAGCAGTATAGACATAAATGAGGGAAAAATTTTCAGGATCATCATGTTTCTAACAAAGCAACATTGGCAATTTTAAAAAGATAATGTTAATACTTAAATAAAAAAAATATAAAAAAAATAAATGAATTCTATAATTTATTAATTATCATTTTATCAGTAAGACGGTGGAATGACCTTGAATCAGCACGACGGTGGATAGTCAGAGCAGATTTATTCTGTGCATTTGTAGAATTTAAGTGCTACAAAATAAATTAAAATATTAATTGTAATATATATACATATAACATATAGAACAAATATAAATGTAAATAATTAAAGGATATAAATCTAGAATACTTAATAATCTGGAGTTGTGAAAAGATTACAATACTTTCTCCAATCGTTTAACTGCATCTGCTGGAAAGGGGACTGCACAACCTCTTCTAACATCTCAAACTTCTTGAAGTGGTTATGACATCGTCTCTTGTGATGTCGGAATAATGTAGCAATCAACTCATTCACAGTTCTCAAATCCTCGCCATAGCCAAAGTTGAGGTCGAATTCATCTTAATAAGCAAATTACGTCAAAAATATGATATACTAATCTAGGTGAAAAAAATATACTCTAAAAGTAAACTTATCACCAGCACACAACTCCGTATGTGCTCCTTAATATCATTCGGAACATCTCGCCATTCACACATAAACTGGAGCATAAGCTTGAATTACTGTGCCAATCTAGGAGGAAAGCCCTGCTGCACTATCACCAACTCCTCCAGTAGAATTATCAGGAATGGTGACTTGTAGTTTTCTATGCCTTCTATTTTTCTCAAGAGAAATGCCACTGTATAGCCACAACTGCAACGAGCAGAGGCATCAACTAATAGATAATAGTATAATTATAGTTATATAGTTTTTAAGACAAAAGTATTAATATATAATTAATTATCAATGACATTTTCTTATTGGTAGGTGTCGACTAGCTGTAGTTCTCTTGCGTGTTAACTTGATCTTCAAGAACGAATTCCTCAAGTGGGGAGTCCTCAACAGGTTTGGGACTTGGACTTAGCTAAAGAGGCATATTTCTTCTTTGTTGTTTTGGCGGCATGCTTGAAAATAATTGATATGATAAAGAAATTAATTAGAAAAATTTATGAAAGGTATAATATTCTATAGTCACCTATATGAATAAAATATTTAGTACTTTTATTCTTCATCTTCAAATGTATTTTTTATGCTTGTTTCAGAATCTCCCCTAATAACATCTTTGTCATCATCATCAACCTTTTCTTTGTCTTCCTTATCCACTTCCTTCTTGGATTCTTCTTCTTCTTCCTCACTTACTTGAATTGAATGATCATTTAATACGGACGGGTCAAGATGGACGGGTGGGACATCATCTCTACACAAAGGGAGCAACTCGAGTGCACCGAAGTCAACAAACAAGTTAATACCCTCTCCATCTTCTTGGTAGGCCTCTACAATCGGAGTGTCATCTTCATCTCTACTATTTTCGTAATCTGCACTCGTTCTTGATTCATATATATTTAGAGGGACAAATTTTTGTACGACCCACCAAGGTATCTCTCCACTATCTTCATTAGCACTTTTCATTGAATGAATATAAACTTGGGTAGTTTGACAAGCCAATACGAATGGATCATTTTCGTACCATTTAGATGCAGTATTGACACTAGTAAATTGATTATCCCTATGTATAGAAATCCGACCACCGCCTAAATCCCACCAATCACATTTAAACAGATCCACCCAGATATTTTAATCCTATAATATCACGTATGACACCATAATAGTCGATATCATCTGTTCCATGACTCCTCTCTACCAACATACCACAGTTTTGAGTCTTTCTATTACGTTCACAGTTTTGAGTATGGAATCTATAATTTCAAACTGTGCATGCAGTGGATCAAAGTGCTCTATTTGAGGGACCATGGGCCAATGCATACAATTCAGGAGTAACTGATCTGAGATCACGAGCACGTTGTTCCAAAATCTATCAATTGAAATAGTATATAATTATTAAAAGTTACCTAGAGTTAAAAAGTTTCAAAATCTATCATATATGTAATTTTAGTTCAACACGTTGTTCAAACCATCTGCAAAATTCTTCCTTGTGTCTTGCCTTTATATTCTCTATGCCTTTTGTTTTAAGTTTGTCCATGTGCTCATTGTATATAAGTGCAAAAGAATATTATTTTGAGCATAAAAGTTATAGTTAAATTTTTTTAATTAGAATTATTCAAAGCATGCAATGACATACCTGAGATAGTCATCAATCTCCTGACAATTATTTAGCACCTACTACCGAACTTTACCCAACTCTCCATCAATTAAATCGTAACTCGTTTATGCACCTAAGGATTATACATTCTGCAAAAACGCTGATAGCTCACGAGGAGGCAGAGCAGCAAGATAAGTATTTCGCTCTTGACGATTAAATCGTGTCTCAACACCACAAAGATATAAAGAGCAAAATGTTAACCATTCATTGTGTCTATAGGCCTCTGCTATTAAACATATGTTATATTATGTTCAAATGTTAATGCAGAGCAGTTTAAAATTAATACAAAAGATGCATCAATAGTACTAATAATTTTTTTTCTTTTTCTATTTTCAGGATATAGCTCATCCTTTGCATACCAAGAAACGGGGGAGGGAATGAGCCACTCAGGACATTGCTTGGACTAGGGCTCGTACTATTTTGGTGGTGCAAGATGTTCTGATCAATGAGTTCGATGGGCTCAGATATGAGCAAATAAACCTCAGAGATGTCTTCATTAGTAGAGACTGGGGTAATATTTGCACATTGAGGGGGAAACCTTCCCCCTTAATAGTTCGAGAGTTCTATATGAAGACGTGCTCCATGTCTTAGGACGCATCCTCTCATACCTTGACTGTATGCGGTGTTTTATTTGAGATTTCACCGGATGTCATCGTCGAGCTACTAGGATTCTTCGAGCAATTGAGACATCGACTATAGTTGACTCTCAGACTGGTGGCACAATAATGGTTCGCACATCTACATCTGCACACGACACACTTGATGCATATGTAGGCACTTTTACATCATCTATTGGCCCAGTTTAGCCATCATCAATGAGATGCAGGCCGGTCAGAGACTGAGGGTACTGACCGTAAGGCTCAAGATGATGGCTGAGATGAGGATTTCTACATCCTCACTGGGAGAGACCGCAAGCAGATCAAGAGGAAGAATGCCTTCAACCAAATACATCTACTACATTTCTTCCGCATATTGCAGCTTATTGTTGCAACAAACCTGGATCATGTGGCACATAAGACCATATTTAGACGGATTCAGGCATAGTTTTTTATACGAGTGGCACGTGGAGATCCCATTGATTTGCCATTGCGCATCTTTCAGAGGATCCGTTATGAGGCGAGCATCGTCTTCATGGACAACCTCTCATACGGTGTCATCATTAGTCGGCTATTACTTGCTTAGAGAGTGCCACTCCAGTTGGAGGAGCGAGTCACAGATCAAATGAGCCACTCAACATGAGCACGCATCGATGTAGCATTGGACAGGCAAAGGGGTATCCTCGACGTTAGCTAGCCCCTGTAGCGGATCTAGTTCCTCTGATGGAGCCCAGGCCCTGTGTGGGGAGTAGCAGTCAACAGTCGATGAGTACATCTACGATAGATGTGTGGCCTGCTTGGATTGATGTGGTGATTTCACAGCTGACTGCGCATATCAATCGACAGATCGTGGCTGTAGAGGAGTCTGTCTCCGAGATAGTCCATGTAGATATCCTCAACGAGAAGGTTGATAACTTGACTGAGGAGATACGAAGTACGAATTTCATGAACAACATGTTCGTCTGAGTGTTGTTTACGAAATTCTATCATATTTTGTATTTTGTTTTTAATATATGTAAAAATATTATTTAATATATCTATTGTTTTTTAATTTCAATTCTTAATCTTCTTTAATGTTACATTTTTCTACTTTAATACTAAATCACTCCACTTCAAATATATATAAACATAAATATATATTTATATATATAATTATATAATTATATTTTACAAATTGAGTATATATAAATATATATTACAATTTTTTAGACTTGGTCACAAATTGTGCACTATAAAAACTACATAATTTTTAAATTAGAATCATATTTAATTTAAATTTACAATTAAAGTTCGAATATTAATTACTAACGTTCGAATGTTGGTGCCAAAACATTTCACGTTCGCATGTAAGTATCCTCAATGTTCGAATGTATATGTGATGTTCGAACTTAAACTTTCCCTCCGTTCGAACGTCAAAAAAATCTCATTTGTTTTTAGTGACGGTTTTCAGAAACCGTCATAGAAAATGCTTTTTAACGAAGATTTGGAAATTGTCATAATTTCCTAACCGTCACTAAAAAGAAAATATGTTGTAGTGTATTGGTATAGTATAAAAATGTTGGGGAAACAAAGGATTGTGGGATGCTCATGAACAAAATATACTGTGTCAAAATATATGTGCCAAATGGTAGAATATCAAAAAAATCTTGTTCTTCCTATCTTTACATTTGTTAGCAACTTCTTTTTTTAGTACATTTAAAGGGAGAAGCATATCATATACATGAACTGGACGAAATCAAGGACTCGCATTAGATATATAACCCATTCTCGTAATTGATAATGAACTGGCAAAGTATTCTNAATGTTGGTTCGAATGTGAACCAATATTCAAACATTTTTTATTCACATTCGAATGTATAGATCAGAAATACTAATTTTATAAAATTAAAAAACATATCAACTGTATCATATTACATACCACCATTTAACAACTAACAATGTCTTATAAAGTTTCAAAATTAGATATTAAAAATTATATCCACTGATAAAATTCATTTCTTATTCTTTCCTTACCCACCGCAATTCTATTGTAATGATATAACACGCTGTATTTGCACCATCATCTCCCATTGCACTTCCTCTTGGACTTCACTGTGTATTCTTTCCTCCTAGTCTCTCTGTTGGTCCTGCAAATACGTCTCTAAATGAGACTATCACTCTAAGAGAGACTCCAACTCTTACTGTCTTGATCTCATATACTCATTCTCGCGTCGTGCAGCTTCTATGTTTTTGGTAAGATTATTAATTTTTAAAGTCAATGAGGCTGAGGAGGATGAGTCAGAATGTTTGAAAGATTGTCCCAAAACCTCTTGCCATGCTAGACTTGGGCCCGAGCATTTGTGTGAATATGTCTATGTCACTTGGAGAGGATTCCCTAGAAGCTAACTACATCTCCATCATTTTTTTTCTGCAATTTGAAAGGAAATACACAATAAATAACGTATTAAAAGAAATACAAATAAAAAATAAATTATTCACATGTTGCATAATTTATTGAACAAATTTGACATAGCTTACATAATTATCTATAATGATAGGATCCATCCATTTACTACGTTCATTAATGTGAGTAGCAGTATAGACATAAATGAGGAAAAAATTTTCAGGATCATCATGTTTCTAACAAAGCAACATTGGCAATTTTAAAAAGATAATGTTAATACTTAAATAAAAAAATATAAAAAAATAAATGAATTCTATAATTTATTAATTATCATTTTATCAGTAAGACGATGGAATGACCTTGAATCAGCACGACGGTGGATAGTCAGAGCAGATTTATTCTGTGCATTTGTAGAATTTAAGTGCTACAAAATAAATTAAAATATTAATTGTAATATATATACATATAACATATAGAACAAATATAAATGTAAATAATTAAAGGATATAAATCTAGAATACTTAATAATTTGGAGTTGTGAAAAGATTACAATACTTTCTCCAATCGTTTAACTGCATCTGCTGGAAAGGGGACTGCACAACCTCTTCTAACATCTCAAAATTCTTGAAGTGGTCATGACATCGTCTCTTGTGATGTCGGAATAATGTAGCCATCAACTCATTCACAGTTCTCAAATCCTCGCCACAGCCAAAGTTGAGGTCGAATTCATCTTAATAAGCGAATTACGTCAAAAATATGATATACTAATCTAGGTGAAAAAAATATACTCTAAAAGTAAACTTATCACCAGCACACAACTCCGTATGTGCTCCTTAATATCATTCGGAACATCTCGCCATTCACACATAAACTGGAGCATAAGCTTGAATTACTGTGCCAATCTAGGAGGAAAGCCCTACTGCACTATCACCAACTCCTCCAGTAGAATTATCAGGAATGGTGACTTGTAGTTTTCTATGCCTTCTATTTTTCTCAAGAGAAATGCCACTGTATAGCCACAACTGCAACGAGCAGAGGCATCAACTAATAGATAATAGTATAATTATAGTTATATAGTTTTTAAGACAAAAGTATTAATATATAATTAATTATCAATGACATTTTCTTATTGGTAGGTGTCGACTAGCTGTAGTTCTCTTGCGTGTTAACTTGATCTTCAAGAACGAATTCCTCAAGTGGGGAGTCCTCAATAGGTTCGGGACTTGGACTTAGCTAAGGAGGCATATTTCTTCTTTGTTGTTTTGGCGGCATGCTTGAAAATGATCGATATGATAAAGAAATTAATTAGAAAAATTTATGAAAGGTATAATATTCTATAGTCACCTATATGAATAAAATATTTAGTACTTTTATTCTTCATCTTCGAATGTATTTTTTATGCTTGTTTCAGAATCTCCCCTAATAACATCTTTGTCATCATCATCAACCTTTTCTTTGTCTTCCTTATCCACTTCCTTCTTGGATTCTTCTTCATCTTCTTCTTCTTCTTCCTCACTTACTTGAATTGAATGATCATTTAATACGGACGGGTCAAGATGGACGGGTGGGACATCATCTCTACACAAAGGGAGCAACTCGAGTGCACCGAAGTCAACAAACAAGTTAATACCCTCTCCATCTTCTTGGTAGGCCTCTACAATCGAAGTGTCATCTTCATCTCTACTATTTTTGTAATCTGCACTCGTTCTTGATTCATATATATTTAGAGGGACAAATTTTTGTACGACCCACCAAGGTATCTCTCCACTATCTTCATTAGCACTTTTCATTGAATGAATATAAACTTGGGTAGTTTGACAAGCCAATACGAATGGATCATTTTCGTACCATTTAGATGCAGTATTGACACTAGTAAATTGATTATCCCTATGTATAGAAATCCGACCACCGCCTAGATCCCACCAATCACATTTAAACAGATCCACCCAGATATTTTAATCCTATAATATCACGTATGACACCATAATAGTCGATATCATCTGTTCCATGACTCCTCTCTACCAACATACCACAGTTTTGAGTCTTTCTATTACGTTCACAGTTTTGAGTATAGAATCTATAATTTCAAACTGTGCATGCAGTGGATCAAAGTGCTCTATTTGAGGGACCATGGGCCAATGCATACAATTCAGGAGTAACTGATCTGAAATCACGAGCACGTTGTTCCAAAATCTATCAATTGAAATAGTATATAATTATTAAAAGTTACCTAGAGTTAAAAAGTTTCAAAATCTATCATATATGTAATTTTAGTTCAACACGTTGTTCAAACCATCTGCAAAATTCTTCCTTGTGTCTTGCCTTTATATTCTCTATGCCTTTTGTTTTAAGTTTGTCCATGTGCTCACTGTATATAAGTGCAAAAGAATATTATTTTGAGCATAAAAGTTATAGTTAAATTTTTTTAATTAGAATTATTCGAAGCATGCAATGACATACTTGAGATAGTCATCAATCTCCTGACAATTATTTAGCACCTACTACCGAACTTTACCCAACTCTCCATCAATTAAATCGTAACTCGTTTATGCACCTAAGGATTATACATTCTGCAAAAACGCTGATAGCTCACGAGGAGGCGGAGCAGCAAGATAAGTATTTCGCTCTTGACAATTAAATCGTGTCTCAACACCACAAAGATATAAAGAGCAAAATGTTAACCATTCATCGTGTCTATAGGCCTCTGCTATTAAACATATGTTATATTATGTTCAAATGTTAATGCAGAGCAGTTTAAAATTAATACAAAAGATTCATCAATAGTACTAATAATTTTTTTTCTTTTTCTATTTTCAGGATATAGCTCATCCTTTGCATACCAAGAAACGGGGGAGGGAATGAGCCACTCAGGACATTGCTTGGACTAGGGCTCGTACTATTTTGGTGGTGCAAGATGTTCTGATCAATGAGTTCGATGGGCTCAGATATGAGCAAATAAACCTCAGAGATGTCTTCATTAGTAGAGACTGGGGTAATATTTGCACATTGAGGGGGAAACCTTCCCCCTTAATGGTTCGAGAGTTCTATATGAAGACGTGCTCCATGTCTTAGGACGCATCCTCTCATACCTTGACTGTATGCGGTGTTTCATTTGAGATTTCACCGGATGTCATCGTCGAGCTACTAGGATTCTTCGAGTAATTGAGACATCGACTATAGCTGACTCTCAGACTGGTGACACAACAATGGTTCGCACATCTACATCTGCACACGACACACTTGATGCATATGTAGGCACTTTTACATCATCTATTGGCCCAGTTTAGCCATCATCAATGAGATGCAGGCCGGTCAGAGACTGAGGGTACTGACCGTAAGGCTCAAGATGATGGCTGAGATGAGGATTTCTACATCCTCACTGGGAGAGACCGCAAGCAGATCAAGAGGAAGAACGCCTTCAACCAAATACATCTACTACATTTCTTCCGCATATTGCAGCTTATTGTTGCAACAAACCTGGATCATGTGGCACATAAGACCACATTTAGACGGATTCAGGCATAGTTTTTTATACGAGTGGCACGTGGAGATCCCATTGATTTGCCATTGCGCATCTTTCAGAGGATCCGTTATGAGGCGAGCATCGTCTTCATGGATAACCTCTCATACGGTGTCATCATTAGTCGGCTATTACTTGCTTAGAGAGTGCCACTCCAGTTGGAGGAGCGAGTCACAGATCAAATGAGCCACTCAACATGAGCACGCATCGATGTAGCATTGGACAGGCAAAGGGGTATCCTCGACGTTAGCTAGCCCCTGTAGCGGATCTAGTTCCTCTGATGGAGCCCAGGCCCTGTGTGGGGAGTAGCAGTCAACAGTCGATGAGTACATCTACGATAGATGTGTGGCCTGCTTGGATTGATGTGGTGATTTCACAGCTGACTGCGCATATCGATCGACAGATCGTGGCTGTAGAGGAGTCTGTCGCCGAGATAGTCCATGTAGATATCCTCAACGAGAAGGTTGATAACTTGACTGAGGAGATACGAAGTACGAATTTCATGAACAACATATTCGTCTGAGTGTTGTTTACGAAATTCTATCATATTTTGTATTTTGTTTTTAATATATGTAAAAATATTATTTAATATATCTATTGTTTTTTAATTTCAATTCTTAATCTTCTTTAATGTTACATTTTTCTACTTTAATACTAAATCACTCCACTTCAAATATATATAAACATAAATATATATTTATATATATAATTATATAATTATATTTTACAAATTGAGTATATATAAATATATATTACAATTTTTTAGACTTGTTCACAAATTGTGCACTATAAAAACTACATAATTTTTAAATTAGAATCATATTTAATTTAAATTTACAATTAAAGTTCGAATATTAATTACTAACGTTCGAATGTTGGTGACAAAACATTTCACGTTCGCATGTAAGTATCCTCAATGTTTGAACGTATATGTGATGTTCGAACTTAAACTTTCCCTCCGTTCGAATGTCAAAAAAATCTCATTTGTTTTTAGTGACGGTTTTCAGAAACCGTCATAGAAAATGCTTTTTAATGACGATTTGGAAATTGTCATAATTTCCTAACCGTCACTAAAAAGAAAATATGTTGTAGTGTATTGGTATAGTATAAAAATGTTGGGGAAACAAAGGATTGTGGGATGCTCATGAACAAAATATACTGTGTCAAAATATATGTGCCAAATGGTAGAATATCAAAAAAATCTTGTTCTTCCTATCTTTACATTTGTTAGCAACTTCTTTTTTTAGTATATTTAAAGGGAGAAGCATATCATATACATGAACTGGACGAAATCAAGGACTCGCATTAGATATATAACCCATTCTCGTAATTGATAATGAACTGGCAAAGTATTCTTTATGGGCAATCCAGACATGTCCGGACGGAAATATTTCCGACCTGGCCTGTTCTAAATGAAGATTCGCACAATTCCAACAAGTAGCAACGGCTATAAGAACGTCTGGCCACGGTGGGAATTGGTTTGTGAAATATTGAACATTCCAAACAACATCAATGTCATTAGGAAATAATGTTGTTGCAACAACTAGGGCGTGGTTGGAAGAAAGAGATTCCCATCGTGATGGAAAATATACAAATGGCAAGCGCCTAATATTACCAAGGACTTTCCAATCTATCCATGGAGAACTAGCAACGACGAGATACTGGATTGGCAACGGGGGCGACATGTTGGAAATCGAAACAATTAACAATGTTAACAAATCTCGTAATTGGCAGTGAGGCTCTGGCCATGCAAGCAACTTTTTCCACGAACGGCCGGTCAACTAATGAAAGGCGTTACAGATGAGGAAGATCAATGAGAAAGTAGTCTTTTCCAACGAGAGCTTCTCCTGCAACAATGTGCATCTGTTGTAGTGCCTCTAATTAGTGGGGGAGTCCGAGGAGGGTATTTGTCACACATGTATCAAAAGAGGGCTTATTTACTCTGTATAAATTAGCTTATTATTGGCAGCCCATTCCTTCAATTATAATAGCCCAACCCTTGGTCCAATCATCGATTACAAAGCCCACTTAACCTTTGGTCCAGCCGAAATATTCACAAAATATACGCATCTTCATCAATAGAACAAGCCAACCACAGAGCTGAACATCATGGACCTCAAAACCAAAAATTAGTTTTAATATTTTCAATTTTCTGGGTGTAATAAATTAAGGCTTAATTTAGGATGAGACGTAAATCCACATCTAAAATTTGATTCAATCTTCCAAATCATCGGATACGTAGTTCTACCCGGTAAGATTGAGCATCCATTTCTCCACTGATTCAGAAAATAAAGCTTAAAGCTTTTTTATTGATCGATCGTGTTTTTTCCGGTAACATAAAAATATACCATTCAAAGACTCGCGGGTGCTGGGATCACATAATCAACGACGAACACGCTCTCCAGGTATTCCTTAATCTTCTCCTTCTGAGAATTCACCAACTCTTCCTTCGCATCCACCGAGTCCATTTCGCTCATTCCCGGAAAAACAGCGAACGAAGCTAGCGAGTATCCCTTGGCTCTCGCCGGCGAGAAGTTTTCCCCACAAGTAATCTGCTTGATCTCTGGGAAATCACGCTTAAGTCCCTTAATGACACCAAGAATCTCAGATTTTACCTTGTCGCCTAGGCTCTCCTTGAGCTTCAAGAAACTGAGTCGAACGGCGGATCCCGGGGGTAGAGCCACGAGATCATCTTCGTAACCACCGTCGGCGATCCAATCGACGGCCATGGCGTCTTCGATAATCGGGAGGACCGACTCCTTGACCACACCAACGTGGCTGGGGTTGGCCGCGTAGGCCTCGAGGTCTTCTTTGGTTTTGTAGCGGCTGTGGAGCGCGTGGGTGAAGTTGAGGGAGGAGAACCGGTTACGGAAGACGGGACCGGCGGTGAGGTGGAGGACTTCGTCGATGGAGACCAGGCTGTTGAGCTCAGTGACCATGGCGTTGACCTTGGACGGGTCAGTGTTCTCTTTTACTTTGAAGAGAACGACGTGCTCGACGAGGGTCTGGGAAGAGGACATCTTGACGGCGGTCTTGGACGGTGGTGAGCGGCCCGACCAGGAGTATGGCTTGAAGGAAAAAGTGGGTTGAAGACTGGGTATGCGTTTCGGGGGCGAGAATGCGAGAGAAAATGGAGACAAAATGAATGCGGGGTTGGTACCAGAGAGCATCATATTGGGTATCTGGAACGAGGATATCTGAGAGTACAGAGACTTGGACAGTGATGGATTGGACTGATTGCCGTGGACCAACGACTTATTAATACATGGGAATGTAAACTAAATAAAATGAAAAATTCTCAACAGTTGTAAATTAATTAATAAAATATTAAAATAAAGATTTTCATCTAAAAGAAAATTAAAATACATTTATTCAGGCAGAGCGAACCATTGGTGCTCATTTGAGTTTGAGTTTGAACACTTTTTGTGTTTTTAACCGTTTGAAAGTTATTTAAAAAAAAGAAAAAAAAGTATATTTGATAAATTTATAAAAACAAAGTTGAAATTACCCTTTTTAAAAAACCATTAGATTAAAACTTTTGTTCAAAAGCTCAGTAGATAATGCTACATTTTTAAAAACCATCGTAATTAAAATTAAAAATGCTTTATGTGTATGTTTATTAAATAATAAATAATCTTTTAACAGTCAATTTTTTTAAAAAAAAATTATTATATAATTAAAAGTACTACAATAAACATAAAAAAAACTCTATTTACTATCGCAATCCCAAATAAACACTTTATGATCTATTTAAAACTTTTATTCATTGTTTAATTTGTTTCTCTCTCATTCATTTTTCTTTATTTCCTGCTTTTTCCTTTGCTTTCGCTTTTACTATTTCCTGCTATAGTGGCAGCCTACATCATTGTTTAGGAAGCTAAGTGTGCGAAAAACACTCATTTTGCTTTCATTTTCTGATTTTTATTTTTTGATTTAGCTTATTTTTATCATTTAGAGTGTGGATAGACACATTACAATCACATTAATAGTGAAATTAAGAATATTGAAAGATATAAAGAGTTTGCAAATGTGCTAGATAGAAGAAATAAGAATATATTCTTTTTTAATATTCTCGTAATATAATATCACTTTTTTATATTTTTTTATTTTTAAATTTTGTTTGGTTTATAAATTTTTATTTTTTGTGTTTATAGGACATAATTATATCATGACATTAAATATGGAGAAATATTACAAATATTAAAATATATGAAAATATTATGAATTCATTAGTAATTAAAAGAAATATTTAAAATGAATAAAAAACTACTGTAAAATATTATTTAAATAATATAGAAAAAAATAGAAAAGTTGATATATGGTAGATTGTTAAAATCATTAGATAAAATAGAAAAAATTGATTTTGACTATTTAAATTTGAGAAAGTTGTAATGATTAGATATGATAAAATGAGATGGATTTAAAAAAATTAAATTGTTTATTTTATTTTTTATTCAAATTTAAAAAGTGTAATGATGAAATTGAGATGAGATGATATGTTTTCTGAAAATAAACGAGGCATTTCCATTGTGAACCCCAGACGGCTAGACCCCATTCATCTCTCTCTCTCACTCTCTCTCCTTGATCACACATGCAAGAAACCGAGTCTCTCTCTCTCTCCCTCCTCGATCGCGCCTCCAAGCAACCGAGTATTGTGTGTCGAGTGCACATTTCCCCAGCCCACCAAGAAGCTAGCCGTTCCTTCGCAACTCACCATAGCAGTCCATCTCCATCCACCGTCCACGGTAAGCTACCTCTGTCGGTGCATTGTGTGTACATAGAGAGAGAGAGAGAGAGAGAAACTTTTAACCCACCAACGATTCTTCAATATATATTTTTTTGTCTTCATCCCCCATCCGTTGTTATTTTGAAGTATTTATCCCCATATCCTATATATTTGTTGGATTCTGTAAGTATGAATGCTCGTATGAATTTGTTGGATTTTGCAAGTATGAATGCACATAAAAGGGAGAAAGGGAAAACAATTAGCATGCTCCTTTTTTGTGCAACTTTTCATTAAATTTTGATCACACAATCTAAGGGTACCTACTGGCCCTGCTACAAAATTTTTTGAGAGTGAACTTTTCCAGAATGTTAAATTTTGTGATATTTTTGCTCTTTCTTTCGCTGTTCTCATGATTCAGATCCCCATTTATTTATCACACTAGCTAATTACCTGGCATAGATTTAACAAAAAAAGAAAACAGAAATTTCTTTGTACTGTATTAAATCATCTAGGACTTGGTACGTAGCTCGCTTGATAGCTAAGAAAAACCGGACATCTAGGAAACTTTGTCAGAAAATGTGAAAATGTTCACTTAAAGTTAGAGCTTCTGGTCATTCAATGATACTGTAGTAGAAAGAAAAGATGTTTCTCTTGCATTTTACCCCGAGGGATAATTAAGATCACTTGTTCTCTATTAACAACTTAAGTTCATGAATATACATTGTTTTTTGAGTTTTTCTTCATGTAGATTTTGTATACATTCACGTCATGACAAATATATACATGCATCAACTCTAAACAAAATTTAAAATTGGACAGCCCAACTATTGAAAATCATTCTTTTGCCATTTTAATGACGTTTTAGGTTACAAGAACATTAAACCGATCAACTGTGTCTTTTCCTTAAGATCTCTTTTCTCTCACACATTCTGTCAAACACCTTTTCAGCGACACATATCCACAACGCGGATCGCTATCATTCATCAGCTATCGTATAAACAAAGTATTTCATCAGCTAAATCTTGTGTTTGGGATATTATTTTCACATCAAATCTTTGGCTGTACAGCCCTCATGTCTATGACCATATATATTATTAATTCCATGTTTTATCGACTGATCACATGTTCCACTTGATGGATATGGAGTGCACTCATTATTTATTAAGAAGAGCCTGAACAAAAAATAAAAAAATAAAAACAGCATCAAAAGGATATATAATGCATGCACGTCCTATCTATTTTTAAACTGTATTTGTTTTGCTGGTTTCTAGGCATATAATCTTAAATAATGCATGCACATGTCTTATCTATTTGTTGAAATCTTATTGGTGCAGNATTTTTAAATTTTGTTTGGTTTATAAATTTTTATTTTTTGTGTTTATAGGACATAATTATATCATGACATTAAATATGGAGAAATATTACAAATATTAAAATATATGAAAATATTATGAATTCATTAGTAATTAAAAGAAATATTTAAAATGAATAAAAAATTACTGTAAAATATTATTTAAATAATATAGAAAAAAATAGAAAAGTTGATATATGGTAGATTGTTAAAATCATTAGATAAAATAGAAAAAATTGATTTTGGCTATTTAAATTTGAAAAAGTTGTAATGATTAGATATGATAAAATGAGATGGATTTAAAAAAATTAAATTGTTTATTTTATTTTGTATTCAAATTTAAAAAGTGTAATGATAAAATTGAGATGAGATGATATGTTTTCTGAAAATAAACGAGGCATTTCCATTGTGAGCCCCAGACGGCTAGACCCCATTCATCTCTCTCTCTCTCACTCTCTCTCTCCTTGATCACACATGCAAGAAACCGAGTCTCTCTCTCTCTCCCTCCTCGATCGCGCCTCCAAGCAACCGAGTATTGTGTGTCGAGTGCACATTTCCCCAGCCCACCAAGAAGCTAGCCGTTCCTTCGCAACTCACCATAGCAGTCCATCTCCATCCACCGTCCACGGTAAGCTACCTCTGTCGGTGCATTGTGTGTACATAGAGAGAGAGAGAGAGAGAGAGAGAGAGAGAGAAACTTTTAACCCACCAACGATTCTTCAATATATATTTTTTTGTCTTCATCCTCCATCCGTTGTTATTTTGAAGTATTTATCCCCATATCAGTCCATCTCACCATAGCAGTCCATCTCCATCCACCGTCCACGGTAAGCTACCTCTGTCGGTGCATTGTGTGTACATAGAGAGAGAGAGAGAGAGAGAGAGAGAGAGAGAGAGAGAGAGAGAGAGAAACTTTTAACCCACCAACGATTCTTCAATATATATTTTTTTGTCTTCATCCCCCATCCGTTGTTATTTTGAAGTATTTATCCCCATATCCTATATATTTGTTGGATTCTGTAAGTATGAATGCTCGTATGAATTTGTTGGATTTTGCAAGTATGAATGCACATAAAAGGGAGAAAGGGAAAACAATTAGCATGCTCCTTTTTTGTGCAACTTTTCATTAAATTTTGATCACACAATCTAAGGGTACCTACTGGCCCTGCTACAAAATTTTTTGAGAGTGAACTTTTCCAGAATGTTAAATTTTGTGATATTTTTGCTCTTTCTTTTGCTGTTCTCATGATTCAGATCCCCATTTATTTATCACACTAGCTAATTACCTGGCATAGATTTAACAAAAAAAGAAAACAGAAATTTCTTTGTACTGTATTAAATCATCTAGGACTTGGTACGTAGCTCGCTTGATAGCTAAGAAAAACCGGACATCTAGGAAACTTTGTCAGAAAATGTGAAAATGTTCACTTAAAGTTAGAGCTTCTGGTCATTCAATGATACTGTAGTAGAAAGAAAAGATGTTTCTCTTGCATTTTACCCCGAGGGATAATTAAGATCACTTGTTCTCTATTAACAACTTAAGTTCATGAATATACATTGTTTTTTGAGTTTTTCTTCATGTAGATTTTGTATACATTCACGTCATGACAAATATACATGCATCAACTCTAAACAAAATTTAAAATTGGACAGCCCAACTATTGAAAATCATTCTTTTGCCATTTTAATGACGTTTTAGGTTACAAGAACATTAAACCGATCAACTGTGTCTTTTCCTTAAGATCTCTTTTCTCTCACACATTCTGTCAAACACCTTTTCAGCGACACATATCCACAACGCGGATCGCTATCATTCATCAGCTATCGTATAAACAAAGTATTTCATCAGCTAAATCTTGTGTTTGGGATATTATTTTCACATCAAATCTTTGGCTGTACAGCCCTCATGTCTATGACCATATATATTATTAATTCCATGTTTTATCGACTGATCACATGTTCCACTTGATGGATATGGAGTGCACTCATTATTTATTAAGAAGAGCCTGAACAAAAAATAAAAAAATAAAAACAGCATCAAAAGGATATATAATGCATGCACATGTCCTATCTATTTTTAAACTGTATTTGTTTTGCTGGTTTCTAGGCATATAATCTTAAATAATGCATGCACATGTCTTATCTATTTGTTGAAATCTTATTGGTGCAGTGTTGCCAAATTTTTATATTTTCCATGTTTTTATGTGATAATTATATGTCAGTTCATATATAGATTACTTTAGAAGTGACACTCCCACAAATTTAACGTATGATGAGGTTATTACTCCTTTGACTTCAAACATTAACTTTTCTAGCAGTAGTAACACCAGTCTCCCTCCCAAAAGGAAGGCAAGTAAGGAACCCTCAACGATGTGGGAACATTTCACAAAAATAGATGGATGCTTGTTAAGTGGCCTAAAAGCGGGGTGTAATTACTGCCACAAGACTTATTCTTGTCACCCCAAAAAACAGAGTACATCAAGTATGTTGCATCATGTTGGTATTTGTAGGAACAACCCTAATAGACCCATGAATCAACAAACTATGAGTAATGAGGGAGATAATGATATGAGTGGTATATCAATTGTACATAAGTTTGATCTAGAAAGAGAGAAGCTGGGGAACGGTGGGGCCGCTAAGCCTTGAATATCAGCCCTCCAATCACGGCGCGACATGTAGGCGACTTATTGATTTTATTTTACATCTACAAACATGGTATCATTGAATTCATTACACCATTACACTTTCCTCACTCGTACCCTTTCTACTTCCTGAGGAATCCCGATGGGTTCAAGAGCCCGAGATCTCAGCATTGCCATCCTGTATGGCAGTCGACCCAAACGGTGGCGGAGGTCGCACGGCGCTCGACCCAAATGGTGGTTGAGCTCGACCCAAACAATGGCAATGACCCAGACGATGGCGGTGACCCAGACAAACATCTCGACCCAGACGATGTGTTTCTCAGCTTTTCTCTCGGTTATATTTGTTTCTTCTTTCCCGTTGTTCTTTCTTGTTGTTCTTCTGAATCTTGTTTCTATAGCTTTGCTGGGTATTTGGAAGCCCTAATACTTGTAAACCCGTAACTCAAATCATCGAGTGAATTGTAAATTAGGGTTTGAAATTAGGGATGTAAATTAGGGAATTGTAAATTCACTTTTGGGTTTAAATTCCGTAAGTAGATAGCTAGCATTGCTGATTGGAGAAAACAAGTGCAGAGTCCTGCAGTGAGTATACTCGTCCTATCCAAGTGTAGAGTCCTGGAGAAACAAGCATTGCCTTTTTTATTCCTAATTAATCAATTGTTGATTATTAGGACCATTGCTTGGTTGTTTCATGCCTTCCCTCTTCTACAATTTTATATAAAATGTTTGTGTTAATTAATATTAGTCATGGATTTGATTTGAATGTATTGTCATCACTTGTGAACTAAGATAATACAAACTAGAATGTTTGTGTAATTAATATTAGGACCATTGGTCTTTTCTTGACATTTGTTTGCACAAATTGCAGTGGAGTGCAGTAAATATTTTATTTATAGATGTAGAACATCTATTATATTTATGAGATAATACAAATCGAAATTCTACATGACATCATTGGGCACATTGTTGGCCATGTACATTCTGAATTGGAACTCCAAAATCGTTATTAGTAGAATCAAAATTTTCTAGTAACTTACACTTTTTGAACATTTTGGGCTGGCGATTCTAGCTGGTAATGATCTGAATAGTGCTAGTAATTTTGGGTTGGGGATTCCAGCTTGTGATGTAGTAGTTGTTTAGGCAATTAATTTTCTGATCTCTTTTTTAAATTTTTAGTTTTTGTCTTATATATGCTTACTTTCTTCCACATTTTCCAGCAAATGATAGTTTATGGTTCAAGTGCGTGGACTTCAAATTGAAAGTTTATGGTCTGATGATTGTAATCAAAATGTGAAGATTAGCTGACAACAATTTTACTACTATGGAGCTGATGATGGTCTGATGATTGTAATCAAGATGTGAAAACTGAAAGCTTCAAACTGAACGTCACTATTTGGCAGTGCTCTCTTAAGTTCATGGTCTGATGGTTGTAATCAAAATGTGAAGATTAGCTGAGATCAATTGTACTACTATGGTCTGATGATTGTAATCAAAATGTGAACATTAGTTGCTCACAATTGTATTACTATGGTCTGATGATTGTAATCAAAATGTGAACATTAGCTTAGAACAATTGTACTACTATTTTGGGTTTGTCGTGTATTTTAGCTGTATATTTGGACATTAGACTTTTTGTCCCTTGATTGAAATTATATTTCCTTCCAATCATATTATAGTTAATTTTGTAAACAAAGGCTGCAGAACTAATGTAAAAACATTTTAATTTGATCCCTCCTTCTAAAGGGCTGCAAGACTGATGAATCACATTGTAAACAGGGGCTTAAACAGGTGCCAACTCCTTAATGGTATATAATATTGGAAGACATAAGCAATAACAATACATAACATTGGTGCCAAAGATTCTGCCATTTCATTAACTAACAAAGCACAACCAAACATTATGGTCTGATGATGATGGTTAACTCCTGAAAACGGCACAAATGACATCTTATAAATATTGGTCAGGTTAGTGGCATCAAATGTAACAACATTTCCAAAATATTGTTATGCAGCTCTTGAATGCGCGTCAGTCCAAAAACAACTTCCCATATGCCGATCCTTATCAACTTGCATGAAATAAACAAATTTAGGTTCTTTGAGTTGCCGATCAATAAAGTAGGAATATAACCTTTGTGCATCCCCCTTTTCAAATACTTTTCTCCTTTTGGTTCTCAAATAATTTTCAACATCCTTGCTAATACAACCAATATTAAAGTCACTTCCTGATTCTTTACTCAACACCGACATAATTTTTCTTGTTGGTACACTGGACTCATTCAATGTCATAATTAGTTTTTATTTATTTATTTTAGTAACTCCCCTATGTCCACGAAGCAATCTTTGTCTCGACAGGTTTAGGGAGTGTTTGATCTTTTTCTTTCCAACTAACCTGCTGGAATCATGCCCTTGTACAAACATAGTCTACTGCACAAAGAGTTTTATCATCTTTCGACAACCGAGTATGATTAGTTCAAATTGCAAAACCTTTTCGTCTTATATATGCCTTGTAAAATGTTNATTTTATCATCTTTCGACAACCGAGTATGATTAGTTCAAATTGCAAAACCTTTTCGTCTTACATATGCCTTGTAAAATGTTTGGGCGTCTTCCACATCCTCAAATACCATACCAATAGATGGCTCCAAAGTACGACTACTCGAAGAGACTCCTCCATCCACATTCACCCCATCTTTGACATTCACCCCATTTTCAACATTCGCATCATCTGGAATATATACACTTTTAGTCTCAAGTTCATCACTATTACCCCAAAAAATTTGTTCCTAAAATACAAAACCACAACATTATAAATTCAGTACTTATTCAAAATAATCACATTAACTATCTTGAAATTCTAAATCAAGTAATTTTAATTAGCATGGTATGAGACTTGCCCAAAAAATTATAATATAGATTTTCTCTTATCTGTATGGGTGATTGAACTAACTAGGTAGAAGCAGGGTTCAAAGTTGTGGATTTGCAAATTAAAGTAATGACTGAAATTAAAGTAACGATTTGCTTTGCTATTCTTTTTGATCATTTGCAAACTCTTGAAATGGGTTATTGGGATGCTGCAAATACAACTTACAAACTAAAAATTCATTTCAATAAAATGTTATGGCATCCATCAGGAGAATAACTTATGCGTCATTCAATTTGTGAAGATACATTATATTTTCTCACTTTTGACAGCCTCTCTTAAATATATATATATATATATCTACATTCAAATCAATACCCAGTACAAATCAATATATATATATATCATGAATTTAATAAGCTGAGATGTTTCTCATTGACATTTAATCAAACACATATAGGGTAATCAATACACATGCTAACTGGGGTGGTGCAAAAGAGTAAGTTGCTGACTGGGGTTGTACAAAATTACCTCAGCAACACCAAAGTCACCTTTGTGGCGCCCCCAACTTCCATGTACAGACACACACGAAAATCGAGACACCCGACATGATGACAACACGGTCACGCACCCCATTGACATGTGCTGAGTGTTTGCAATGCAACATGTGTACAATAAACAAAGGCAGCGGAAAGGTTAAGTCAAATAACTAAGTACCAGAGTTTAATACAATACAAAGTACTGAAAATCCACATGTCAACATAATACGATTTTTGTTACAAAACAACATCAAATCAAATTAAATACAATAAGCAAAAGCGGCAATAATTTTCAACACAAAATATAGCCAATGTCCCTACTCCTCAGGTGGAGCCGAATCCTCGAGCTCAGCCTCATCAAAACCTGCATCAAAATCTACAGTACCAAAAAAATGGTACCGCAGGTAAGTAAAACCCAAAAAGCTCCAAGACAATAAATATATTAAAACAACTAACGCCATGCATGCATATGATGACCCAAGCGTAAAACCCGAGAAAAATAACATTTCTCGAAAAACACAATTTCTCGAAAAACACAATTTTCTCACACACGCCAAAAACACCATTTGGCATAAAATCAATTCCAAGAATAATTACATTAATTTCAATTTTAACCGTATGCACCATGGCCTCTCCTAGGGACCATCCACATACTCTGGCTTCCCATCTTTACCCCACGGGTAACGACCGTGCAAGTGATACATGAGTGATGCCCAGTTCCGTGCCCACCACGTACATAGCCAGGCATTCTCTGACCCCCGCCAGCCCGAGGAGTCACGAAGTCGGATCGAGAGCGCTACCATCCCGTCCAAGTCCCGGGCAAAAGCATCAGGGGACGACACTCAGTATATTTCACTCCCAAGTGTCCAGAGGAGCTCCAACGAAATAATATCCCATCTCGACTTGGGGGTGATACACACGCACCTGAAAAGCCTTAAATACAGTTTTATCAAAACACACACACCCACGCATGCGTGCACAATGCCATGAAAGCAACAGATACCAACAACCAACTGTTATCAGTACAACCAGATAACCAATTCACAGTTTATAAAACAGGTTAGTGCAAAACTATATTAAAGTCTTAAAAGTCTTTTGGAGAAATACTTATAGCGCTTGGAAATAATTTTAGGAAAATCACAGAGGAACTAGAAGTACTAAATCAGTAACTCCACAATGTAAAAACATTGTGGCCGAATACACTGTAAATCCAAATTTACACGGGGTCAAACAAAGACTTGAAATTGATAGGGTAGGGCCTAATGAGGTTGGTGTAGCTAATGGTATTGAAAGTTGGCCGTGGGTGGCGGCCGAAATGGAGGTTTAAAGCCACAAAGTGCAAATCGGAGAGGGTGTTCGAAGGGGCGGCTCTGGCAACGGATCGGGGCCGAAAATGGGTCGGTTAGGACGGTAAGGTGCCGGTGATCAAGTGGTGAAGAAATGGTGGCCAATGGTGGCCGGACGGAGGCGGAATGGGAGGAGGAAGCCCACGGCTTCGCACAGCTCACGGCGGCGTTAGGCGGCCTGAAAATGGAGGGGTGAACTCACCGGTAGTTGAGGAAGAGGATGGTGCCGGCGGTGAGGGCCATGGACGGCCGGCGGGGGTGCAGGTGGCTGAAGACCGATCGGACGTGAGAGAGGAGAGAGAGAGTACGCGAGCTGGGCGTCCGAACGGGAGAAAGAAGAAAAAGAAAAGAAAAGGAAGAGAAAAAGGAAAGAGGAAATGAAAAGATGGGGAAAAGAAATGAGGTCTAATCCTCACCACTTTCGAGTCACAACTGATCCTAAAAAAAACTATTTTTAAAAAAAGTAAATTAAATAAATCAAAATAAACTCAAAACTAATTAAAATAAAATATTAAACTCTAGTAATAAACATACTTTAAAATAAAAGGCAATTTAATTGTAGAACACTAATTAAAATTATAAAAGCACAATAAACTAATCTCACGTAAACATGTTTAAATAAAATTAAACGGCTCAAAAAAAATATTAAATTAAAAAGTCCTTCAATAAAAAGCACTTAAAAACCGGGGTGTTACAACCTTCCTCAGCAATGAAAATCGGTAACTTGCTTTAAGGGTGGCTTAAACAGGACCCAAAATCTGGTGGTCTGAAACCTGGTGGCTGCAATCTGGTGGTGGTAGAACCTTGGTTGGTGGCCGATGGTGGTGCTCAAGTCTTGGTTAGTGGGCCGCGGGTTTGGTGGCGCAGCAAAGAGTCGGGTTGGAAGACGAAAATAAACTTGAAACTTGAAATTGATTCTATGAATATAATTACTTGTGATTTTGTGTTGTGAGGTCTAAAGGGTTTATGGTGTTTTTGTCTATGTGTCACCGTGTGATTGGAGAGTTGATATTCAAGGCTCAGCAGCCCGACCACTCTGCAGCATTCCTGATCTAGGAAAGGTACGAATAACAATTACATAAATGATAATATGTGATGAGGTTCTGTCTAGGGTAGTGGAAACTCAAGGCTTTAGGTAGGTATGTAAATCACTAGAACCAAGGTTCCAAATGTCATCTCAAACCACTACAACGAGAGACTGTATTAAACTATTTAAAAATAAGAAGGAATAGTTTAGGAAAGTATTTAAGGCAGTTGGGTGGGTTAGTTTAACTACTGACACTTGGACGTCCTCTCAGAACTTAAATTATGTGTCTTACTGTACACTTTATTGATTGTGAATGGAAATTACACAAAAAAAATTATAATTTTTTGTTTGATTTCTAATCACAAATGAGACACTATTGGAAAGCATGTAGAGTCAAACCTATAGGACTAGAGCATTGACAAGATCTTTACTGTTACAGTTAATAATGCGTCCTCAAGCCATGCTGCTATTGATTATTTGAAATGGTTTGTGGGAGGTCATTTGTTGGAGGGGAAGTATATTCACATAAGGTGTTGTGCCCATATTATGAACCTTATTGTAAATGATGGGCTAAAAGATTGTGATGATTTAATCACAAGGGTGCACAATGCAGTTAAGTATGCTAGATCCTCTCCTGCAATAATGGAAATTTTCAAAAATATAGAGAATGAGAAAGTCAGTTGTTCAA
>QEOT01122786.1:0-36535 GCA_003123785.1 Pterocarya stenoptera
CAGGAGTGCGGCTCGGCTCGGCTCAGGGACTTGGCTCGGCTCGGCACAGATATCGGCTCGGCTCAGAGACTTGGCTCGGCTCGGCTCAGGTATCGGCTCGGCTCGGTCCGTCTTCAACCTCTGGATGGCGCGTGCGGCGCGTGTGCGCGTGGTGGCGCGTGTGGTTGACGTTGTGCTTACTCCGGGCTCCGTTTGAGACGAAATTTTCACCAGAAATTTCGTCTCGATCTGTGTATTCTAGTAGTACTTCTAAAACTTGATTTCGATCAAGTTTCAAGAATGAGTTTTAAGAAAAAACTCCGATCCTCCAACACTCTCTGATACCAGTTGTTGGGATCACGTACGAGACAGAAAATAAACCCAGACTATAGAGAGACAAGATTTAAGTGGTTCGGCAACTGCCTACGTCCACTGTTGCTGTGCTTCACTATGAAAACCGAAATTACAAATCTGTAAAACTCTCTCTGTTTTCCGTCACTCACTTCGCACGACTATACACACTGCACTCACTTCTGTTTTGCACACCCTTTGCACATCACAACACTTCTATTTATAGCAAGAAAGGAGAAAGAAAGTTATTGGAGTAGTTGAGCAATTTCCGGAGTGCAAGCCGCACCATCCGTTTGGTGCGCCGCACCTTTTGATTTTGGTGCGCCGCACCTTTGTCTCCATCCGTTTGGTGCGCCGCACCTTTGTCTCCATCCGTAACACCCAGAAACCAATATAAAATTTCAGACTAAAAAAACAAACAAACAAACAACAAATTTCGCAAAAAAGGAAAAGAAAAATTTAGTTAACTCCCTAGCAATAAAAATTTGATAATAATAGCAAAAATAAGAACCTCCTGGTCGGTTTGAGAAAAAAATGTCCCTGAGGTGTTCGATAAAGTGCTGCCGCGAGAGATTGCACAAGAGAAGGGGGGGTTAGGGGGAAAGAAGAATAGCTAGGCCTAGGCAGAGAGAAGCCTACGGTCTAGGAAGCGAAGCAATGGGTTTTTGATGGGGAATTAGATGGCAGGTTGCATTGGAATATGTAGGATCTTTTCCAACATACTATAGCGGACGAGAGTGGGGTTTGACCCAGGAGTGTTGTCGCCGGCATGCGATGTGGGCAATGGACTTCGTGTTAATCGAGCAACGTCGGAGGAAGGTACATTGCTATATAGTTTTTGAAAAGGTACATATAACACAAACAAAATAGCATAACAGTCAAAACATGAACTAATAGACAGTTGCCTCGAGCAAATCTTAGGTAGAGAGTTTGCTTGAGATGCGGTCAATGGTAATTGGCTGAAGTGAAAGTCAGACATAGAGTTCACTCAAGACTCCCTTGATAGATTGCTTGAGCGAGTGTTGGATAGAAAATTCGCTCAAAACTCGTTGGACACTCTGCTCGCAATAATCCAAAAGTTGGTCATGATCTTGTGAATGAAATATGGTTTTGGTGATTCCCCAAGGATTTCCTTTTAAATGTCCAAAGCGTAAAAGTATAAAACCAATATAACATTTTAGCGCTAAAAACAAAGCAAAAAGAAAAAGAAACAAAGCTTGGAGATAAGGGACACAAAATTTAAGGTCATGCCATCGTAGACTTAGCTCTTCATGCATGATGATCAGCTACCAAAGAAGCACAAGACTCTTTTGCAAAGGTGATCAGCGTGAAGCTGAGAAATAATGAAAAATTGACAAAAATTGTCTATATATCACTGTTGAAATTTATGAACAAAAGTGGTTCTATTTTAGGTTAATCAGTTAATGAAGATTGATTGAGATCAGTAAACAACAAATTAGAATTTTTATGTGTATGAGAAATCTTTTTTTTTAGTTGTCCATGTTCGTACTTTGATTTCTCTACCATGCTATCACTACAAAGAAAACTGCTTATTTGTAACTAGCTATTTCTTGCGAAAATGACTATCTCCTGTCAAAATTAGTTTATTTTTGTTGTAAATAGTCATAATCATCGCAAATAATCATTCACAAATGCTTGTTTTATGATTTCTCTACCATATTCTACGTTTTTAAGTAATCCTTCATGAGTTACAAAAGATTTATTTTAATGTGAGAAAATTTATCGACATATATCTTTTTAAATTACTCCCACCAAGCTATAACTTTTGAGAAGTACATTTCTTTAACTCTTTATTGTTGGAATGGAAAATTATTCTCCAACCGGTCCAACCCTTCTCGCGAAGAACTATATATCATTATTGGTGTTGTTGTTACTATTATAATTGCATATATAACAACTTAATTGATGTCGCTGATCCAGATATTGTTAGCAACTTAATTGCACGCTTGGACATGCAAAAGTCACCTGGACATGGCAAGTGTAGCATAAGCTAGCAAAGCTACAAAGGCAACCATTCTAACGATTAAGAAATGGCAAATAACCTTGGCATGGATAGCAAGTTTAGAAGGGATTGCCAATAAATGATTATAGATCGTAGTTAAAAGAAACTTGAGAAGATCAGTCAAAAGCTATGTATAATAATAGTCCATGATAACCATAAAATTGGTCTCAACAGGTGAACATTTAGGCAAAGTTATTCAATCTACCTGTGTCAGCTGTTAGCTAGCGTGGCTGACTGACGGGGAAAAACAAAGGAAATGAAAGAATGAAAGAAAGGGAAACGTACAAGCTAGTACATCACCAAATGGACATCTTTTTTTATTTTAATTACGGTCCATGCAATTTAGAGAGATACACTTAATTTAATACGTTTAAGATATTTAAACTATCTAAACATCCAATACATAAATAATATGATTCATAGAGTAATTAGTTTTTTTTATGAGAAGTATTATTGTCATCAAGATATTTGATAAAAGTAAATTTATAAATTGGTATAACTTTATATGATACAATTTAATCTATTTTACAAAAAAAGTAATTTTATAATTTGATATATCGCATCAAACCATATTAATTTGTTCCCTTAAATTTATGAAATCTCTTTGTACGTTAGTGTAACTTTTCTCATCTTTATTTTTTTATTTGTCTCTTTAGTCTTTTTTTCAATATTATTTCTCTCTTTTTACTTCTTTCTTTCTTATCATTTACCTCTCTAGATCTTTTCATTTCTCTTTTAGAAAAAATAAAGGAGAAAAATGAGGAAAACAAATGTTACTAAGGTCTGCACTATTTTTTGTTGGGATAATTCACCATTTAAAATAAAATTTCGACTAAAAATTGATCTTTTTCTCCATTTATAAACAATTTGAAATATAAAATCTCATAATTCCAACATCAGAATTTAAAATAAATTCCATTCCCAACTCCAATGAACATAGTTTTCAGTAGAAATTGACTCTCTTTTCGCAAATAAATATTCTCAAACATAAAAGTCTCATATTTGACAACATCAATAAAGTTCAAAATAAATTAAGTTCTCCCCTGGCATGGGTTTGGGGCATGCTTTTATCAGACTTATTAGCATACAGTAGGGGATAAGGTGTGTGCAGCAGTGCTGAGTTTTTTGAATGGGAGTGTTCTTGAGCAGTCCATCAATTTTACTTATGTAGCATTGGTACCAAAAGTTTCAGAGCCTAAGAAAGTTAGTGACTACATACCAATTAGCTTGTGCAATGTTTTGTACAAGTTAATTTCTAAGACCCTTGCAAACATACTTAAGTTGGTACTGGATCAGATCATTGCTAAAAATCAGAGTGCCTTCATTCCAGATAGATTCATTTTGGATAATGTGATAGCAGCCTATGAAGCATTACACTCGATGAAGACTAGATCCAAGGGGAAAGGAGGAAGTATGGCACTAAAAATAGATATCTCAAAAGCATATGACAGGGTTGAATGGGCCTCTTTGAAAGCTGTCATGTAGAGAATGGGCTTTGGGGAGAGATGGATTAGGTTGATTATGGATTGTATAACATCTGTCCCTTATGCTGTGTTGGTGAATGGGAGGCCAGGAGATGTTATATATCCCTCAAGAGGTATTAGGCAGGGAGACCCAATATCCCCTACCTATTTTCGTTATGGGCTAAGGGGCTTAGCAGTCTTATTAATGCAACTGAAATTAAGGGTGATATAAGAGGGATGGTTGTTGCAAGATGAGGTATAAGGGTCTATCATCTCCTATTTGCTGATGATTGCATTATCTTTGCAAGAGCTAAGTGGCTAGAATGGTTGAAAGTGAAGGAAATCTTAAGGGTATATGAAACAACTTCTAGTCAGTGCATGAATTTACAAAAAACCACTGTGGCGTTTAGCTCTCAAGTTAGACAAGAAGAGAAGGAAATGATTGTGCAAGACCTAGGGGCAAGGGTGCAAAGTAGTTGTGAAAAATACTTGGGATTGCCTACTATGGTTGGACGAGCTTGTTATGACACTTTTAGGGGGATCAAAGATAGAATTTGGCACAAAATTAACAACTAGAAAAATCAAATTTTATCCCTTGTTGGCAAAGAAGTATTACTCAAAGCAGTTATTCAGTCCATACCCACCTACCACATGAGTGTTTTTAGGCTGCCTAAGAGGTTGTGTAAGGAAATACCTGGTATAATGGTAAGATTCTAGTGGGGTTATAAAAATAATGAGAAGAAGATTTAATGGGCTAGTTGGGAGAAGATGGGTTGTGCAAAGATGGATGGGGGTCTTGGTTTTTGAGAGCTGGAAAGTTTCAATATTGCTCTTTTAGCAAAGCAGTGTTGGAGACTTGTCACTAAACTAGATTCTATTGCTGCTATGGTGTTAAAGGCTAGGTATTACAAGAATTCTGATATGCTGTGTTCTAAGCTGGGCTATGGTCCTTCCATGATTTGGAGAAGTATTTGGGAATCGTTGAAACTACTTAAGGAATGGCTTGTTTGGAGAGTTGGCAATGGTTTGAACATAAAAGTGTGGTAGGATAAATGGATGCATAGTAAACCTTCTCATCGAGTGCAATCTCCTATTAAGCATTTGAATGCTGAAGCAAAGGAGGTGGAGTTGTTAATGTGGTAGTTGGGATATTGAGGTAGTGAGGGCTACATTCAATGAAGAGGAAGCTAAAGTGATATACAATATTCCTTTGAGTCACACTGGCTTGGAGGACAAGAGAATTTGAGCCTACTCTAAGAATAGGTGCTTTAGTGTAAGGAGTGTCTATTACCTTAAGCTAAGCAGGAAGAAGGAATTGAAAAGGGAGTCCTCTGATGGGAGGAAGCTTAAAGAAGCATGGAGAGAGCTATGGCAGCTTAATATCTCGGGAGTGGTTAAAAACTTCTTATGGAAGGCCCTTGACAATTGCCTTCACACTAAGAAGAATCTCTACAGTAGGAAAGTCGTGGAAAAGCCAAAATATCCTATTCAATCTCCATGTGTTGGTTCTTAGCTAGCCGGCTGACAGACGGGGAAAAACAAAGAAAATGAAAGAATGAAAGAAATGGAAACGTACAGGCCGGTTACATCACCAATTAATGGATATCTTCTTTGATTTTAATTTCGGTCCATGCAATTTAGAGATATATACTTAATTTAATACGTTTAAGATATTTAAACTATCTAAGCATCCAATACATGAATAATATGATTCATAGAGTAATTGGTTTTTTTCATGAGAAGTATTATTGTCGTAAAGAGATTTCATAAAAATAAATTTATAAATTGGTGTAACTTTATATGATGCAATTTGATCTATTTTACAATAAAAATAATTTTATAATTTGATATATCACATCAAACCATATCAATTTGTTCCCTTAAATTTATGAAATCTCTTTGTACGTAGCTATAGCATTTCTCATTTTTTATTTTTTTATTTTGCATTTCTCTCTCTTTAGTCTTTTTTTTCAATATGATTTCTCTCTCTTTTTACTTCTTTCTTTCTTATCATTTACCTCTCTTGATCTTTTCATTTCTCTTTTAGAAAAAATAAAGAAGAAAATTGGGTAAACGGCATGGATTGTGATCTTTCAGGGTAATTAGTTAAGAAAAAAAAAGTTAGATATTTAAACTATTGGGAATGCTCTTAGACATTTATATTTTCACCAATGCAGCTATTAATAATTGAAACAATAAATAAAACTTGTTGCAGGAAAATGAAACTATATAAAAAAGAGAGAGAGAGAGAGAGAGAGAGAGAGAGAAAAATGGGATGAATGGAGTGTGATAGAAGATGCAAAATATACCCAAAATAGGAATAAAATGAGGAAAACAAAATGTTACTAAGGTCTGCACTATTTATTGTAGGGATAATTCACCATTTGAAATAAAATCTCGACTAAAAATTGATATTTTTCTCATTTACAAACAATTTGAAATATAAAATCTCATAATTCCAACATCAGCATTTAAAATAAATTCCATTCCCAACTCCAATGAACATAGTTTCCAATAGAAATTGACACTCTTTTCACAAATAAATAGTCTCAAACTTAAAAGTCACATATTTGACAATATCTTCAAAATAAATTAAGTTCTCGAGTACCCATATATCATATATCATGTGAGAGCGCTACAAACCTTATTTGGAATATAATACTAGCTTATTGAAGAAACGTACGGTCCATATGATCGAACTTAATTACAGCGAGGACCTGCAAACTTGAGCATTTTTCATTCCATTGGGTACAAATCATATTGGAGGAATCCTCTGCAATGCTGAAAGGATGAAATTTAAAGAGTTAGCTACCACGCATTCAATAAGTAGCATAATTGACATTAATCACAAATTATCAATCCAATACAAGACGTAATTCTGAGCAATAATATATGTCGTAAGATTAGTTATTTTTTACAAAACTTATTATTCACGACTGCCTATAAGAAAAAGTATCCATTGTCACGTAGTCACAAAACAACCAAGAGGAACTCAATATACCACAACCAGTACCAACACTATTGTAAAGATGTAAAACATCCACGATGACCATAACATTCAAAGAGTATCAGAATCGCATATATGACTCCAATTCAAAAAGTTCTTTTCGACGAACACTTCATGATCACTAGCTATGCTTGGTGGTCCTCCTTTTGACTCTGAAATCATTCGTTTTCCTATCCAAATCGTCAATTTAAGTTTTTTTTTTTTACTTTTTATGGAATGTTTCGCTGTTAGTTTTACATATAATTTTGATTTTGATTTTGGCCAAACTTTTTGTAAGATTCTTATTTTATTACGTATTTTATTTTTATGCAATAATTGAGATTTTTATTTTATTTTATTTATTACGTATCTTATTGCTTGGGAGCTTGACGCAATCCATACAAGGAACGTTTAAGTTGAAACAGATGATAAGGATACTACGGGTGTTGAAACCTGCGTGGTTGAACCATGAAAACCTCTTCTTGTAATGATCCATGTAAAAAGGCATTTTGGATGTCAATCTGGCGAAGGCATCAACCTCTAGATACCGCAATAGAGAGGACAAGATGGATAGTTGCAGGTTTAATCACGGGGCTGTATGTTTCATGAAAGTCAACACCGTGCTGTTGATGGTAACCTTTAGCCACCAGTCGCGCTTTATAGGGTTCAACAGCTCCATCGGCACGTCGTTTGATTTTAAAAATCCACCCACAACCTACAACATTAGCATGCGGATTTGGAGGATAACTCCCACATTTGACTCTTCAATAAGGCATCAAACTCTAGATTCATTACAGCACGCCAATGACTGTGTTTTACAGCTTCAGTGTAGCAAGATGGTTCAGTACTTTCGTGTGTGACTGTAGCAAGTAGTGCTCTTGGAAGGGGATGCACTATATTGTTAGCTGGAATCTGCTTAGGCTTCCGAATATGTTTTTTGGACTTGGTAGTCATGGCATGCGTATTGGTGGAGCTCATGTGGACTGCACTAGTACTTGGGTAGGTGATTACTTGACTGGCATGTTATGAAATGGGAGGTGGCATGGAAGGAGGTGCCTCATCATGGGGACGATCCGATGTTGATGGTGCTGCACAAATCATGAGATGCGGTGATGTAGTTTGCAAGGTACCTGTTGGTGACAAAGCAGGAGGAAAAACAGAGGAGGCAGCAGTTATGGAGGTTGACACAGCAACCGTGTTAGATATGGAAGTGAACTCGACTATGGGTGGTGGTTTATATGGAAAGGATTTTTCATCAAAAATAATGTGACGGGAAACATATATTTTCCACTTGCGAGGTCCAGACATTTGTAATCATGATGGTTGAGACTGTAACCTATGAAAATACATATTTTAGAGCGAAAATTGATTTTGTGTTTATTGAAGGGACGTAAGTAAGGCCAACATGCACATCCGAATATTTTGAGAAAGTGATAGTTGGGTTTAGTGTGATAGACAATTTGATAAGGTGATTTATTTTGTAAGATAGGCGTAGGTAGCCTACTTATCAAATAGACGACAGTAAGAAAAGCATCTTTCCAGAATTGTTGGGATAGATGTGAATGGGAGAGTAGAGATAAACCAACCTCAACAATTTGTTTACGGCATCATTCAATTGCACCCATTTGTTGGTGAGTATGTGGACAAGCGGTTCGATGTTGAATACTAGTGTTTTTGAAGTAAGTTGTTAATTTACGAAACTCACCGCTCCAATCGGATTGGAACATTTTGATTTTGCGTTCAAACAAGCGTTCAACATACGATTGAAACTGATGAAAAATAACTTCGACATCGGATTTTAATTTGAGTGGAAAGAGCCACAAAAATTTCATGCAATCATCTAAAAAAGAAACATAATAACAGCAACCAGAGTTGGAAAGAATTGATGCTGGCCCCCATACATCACTATAAATTAAATCAAGAGGGAACTTGGAGGAATGATGATGTGAACGAAAAGGTAGAGAGCACCTCTTAGCACGTTGGAATGAGGAAGAGTGAATTGAGAAACAACTTGTTTTACGATAGGAGTAGATGCATGACCGAGACGTTGATGCCACACCTGGTATGGAGCACAAACGACAGAAAAACAACGAGCATGAATGGAGTGCACAGAGCTAGAAAATGAATATAATTCGTCTCTAAATAGTCCACGATGAAGGAGTCTCCCCAAGTAGTCCTTGACATCAAAAAAATCATGGTGAAACTCAAAATAGATGTTATTGTCTTTAGAAATTTGTTGGACAAAAACTAGATTTTTTTGTATTCCAGGAACAAGTAGAACTTGATTTAAGATGAATGGTTTGGCAGAATTAGAAATGGAGGAAGAACCAATTTTAGAGATTTGCAAACCTACACCATTGCCTACATGAATTTGATCAGTACCATCATAATCTTCACTCCGTAGATTGAGGTTGGCGATGTCGTTAGTGAGGTGATGGGTGGCACTAATGTCAGGGTGCCAATCAGGTTCATTTTGTGAGGACATGGAGGCAACCAAGGCCAAGGGATTGAGCTGATTAGAATTGGCAGAGTATGTAACGTCAAACCTGTGAAAGCATTTCTTTGCCGTGTGGCCCGACTTACCACATACTTGACAAATAACAGTATCACGAGTGGATTGACCACGACCAGAAGGAGAAAATTGCTGAGAAACCCCACGGAAACCGTGCCCCCTACCTCAGTATCCATTACGACCACGGGAAAAATTATGTGGAGACTGTCGAGTAGCAACATTGATAGATACCTGTGGTAGCGGTTGACTGTTGTGAGATAGGCGGGACTCGGTAGTGAGAAGAAGAGAGTAGACTTCCTCCAGTGTAACAGGGTCTTTGCGAGCAGAAATAGTAGTAACAAAGGGGTCATAATCATGTCCAAGTCCAGCAAGAAGGTAGGTGATGATTTCGTCATAGCTAAGTGAGTGCCCAGCAATGGCTAGTTCATCAGGGTAACATTTAATTTTCATAAAATAATCAGTGGCAGAAAGATCACCTTTGCGGGCTTTAGCAAGATCAGTACATAACTGAATGAGTCGAGCCCGTGATTGAGAAGAGAATGATGTTTCAAGTGCTTGCCAGACATTAGCAGAGGTTGTGTGGGAAACAACTTGAATCAAGATGGTCTCAGTAATTGTAGAGAAGAGGGCAGCAAGAACAATAGCATCTTGCCTTAGCCAGTGATCATAGAGAGGGTTAGGGATCAGAGAAAGGGCATTGGAATCGGGGTTGAGAACGACAATGTCCTTAGAAGGGACTGTGGTGGTGCCATCAAGGTAACCAAAGAGACCTTGGCCACGGAAGAAAGGAATGAGTTGAGCTTTCCAGACATGGTGACATTAATGGTTGGGGGTGATAAGAGAGAGAGGAACAGAGGAAGAGTTGGCTGACATAGTTGAGGAAGGAGAGGATATGGAAGGACGTAGGTCAGATGGCTTAATCTGATACCATGTAGAAAATAAGATAGAACTTGAACTGCAGAAATATATTTCGCTTAACTTGAACATGTACATAGGTGTGTTTATATACATTGCTGATAACAGAAAGCCTAACTTATTGCAGTCATTAGGCTCTCATCAAATATTCAAAAATCAAATAATTGTTTACATGAGATAACTATAATATTTAAAATTCAATCACTTGATCACAGGATCCCATGTCCAACTCCTACGTGATAGGAACAACTTTAGCAAGGCTTGAGTCAGAGTCCATTGAGCCTGGTAAAGAGTTGTTCTTCAATATTCCCAACAAAAAAAAATAATTGCACCTATACTTTCAACCTGACAACCTAGACTTGAATGTGCCCATCACCTCATTTCTAACAAGCATTCGTTCTAGTGGTAACTAAAATCAATTCTTAAATCTGAATAATCAATTGCCCAAACATTTGCAAAGTCTATACCCTTAAATCTGAATATAATTATAGCCTAAGATTTGCAAAATCTAGAGCTATAAATCTCATCCAACTCATTATTAAAGCTTGCAGGATCTAAAGTCTCGAAGGAATTATTTCTTGATGTCTACAAGAATTCCAACCATAATCTTATCCACAATACTTCTTAAAGTTTGTAGAATCGAAAACCATAAATCTTTAAAAAAAATCATTTCTGAAAGTCTGCAAGGTCCACAACCTTATAAGCTAAAATACACAGAACCTAGCTAAAACCTTGAACCTTATCCAAAATCTTTTCTTGACACCATAGAATTTTAAAACCTTAGATCTCATCAAAATCATCTCTCGATGTCTCCTAAACATCAAATCTGAAAATTATTTCCTCAAGTTCTCGAAAATCCAAGACCCCATCAATTAAAGTCTATAGAATCTCAAATCAGCTTTCGATCATGCTTATGTGCACCTTCAGAATCTAAACCTTAAATCTTATAAAAAAAATCATTTTATACTATCCACAGAATAAGTCTGCCAGATCTCAACCACAAATGTAATGAGAGTCATTTTTAAAATATGCAAAATCTCAAAACCTTAAAATTCCAGAAACTCAAGCCATAAAGTTTGCAGAACCTCAAACCTTAAATTTCATCAAACTCCTTATTATAGTATGCGGAATCTCAAACTTGTCTCTAATACCAACTATAACACCTCGGTCTCACAAGGGTTTGAGAGTTACTATCTTTCACTTAAACTCACATTCCAACAATATATTTATAGACTCCAAATTCTCATTGCCATAGAAAAATTATTGTTTCAAACCAACTACCTCAATATAATCAACCTCCCAAAATACCAAGTCATCATAACACAACAAACTTACTTAATAAAATTCCTCAATACTCATATAAACCTTCTAGGCTTAATCCATTAGGCTTAAATCATCTCACCAATGCTCCATAATCTTGATCCTCAGTTTGATAACATGTTTATGTCCCTCTGATATTTGATAACATGTTTTGATTACGCATTTTGAAAACAAATATTCTGATTCTGTATCCTGAAAGTAAATGTTTTGTTCTGCATTTCAAATTTTGTAAATGATAATGTTTACATACTAATATATGTCATTTGCTTACTGAGTTATTGATAACTCATCCCTTATCTCCACATCATATCAAAACAGAGTATTAAATAGAATCAGATCATTTCATATATTCAAAAATAGATTCGGAACAGTTTCGCATCACATGCACAAATTTTCATAAATTTCATATTTGCTCTTTTTGCACAATTTAGAAACAGAATGCAACAAAATAAGCTCATGTCTACATTAGCCATAATAGAAAATATTTCATTCTTATACAAATCTCATGCGTATGCAGAACACATAGCTTAGGTTGTTTTCAGGTTTCTTTTCAAAACAAACATGCATATTTTCAAACTCAGTCTCAGTCATTTTCTTTTATACAAAGTCTTGTATAGGAACCCCACTTACCTAGACTTTTTAGCTTTTCAAAACTTTTCCACAACCGTGTCGAGTAAATATTAATCGCCATTTATACAATTATCACGTAATTTTCGTAAATTTCCAATCGAACACGTATCCTGATATTTAAACCTGAAATCATCCTATTTTAATTCTTCAAAACCTACAATTTTCATAATCCTAAAATTCTATCATTTTTAAAATCCATCAATATCCACTTAATATACTTAATCTAATTTCAACACAAACTCCAGTCCATTTAAGAAATCGAACATAACCTACTTAAAATAATGAGAAGTCACTATAATAAAAATATTACCCAGCCAAAAATTATTTAGAACTCGAGCCTAACCCAAAAACATTTAACTTCAAAAATAACTTAACCTAATACACTCAAAAATAAAAAGGGACCCAATAGAAAACAAGCCCATGTGGCTGAAAGTAAAGACAACCCATTTTTAAAATCCTCATGTTAGGTTTTACAACTAAGAGGGAAAAATCGTAATTTCATAAAAACCTCCTACCTCAATCAAGATAAGCCTTGCGGAAAGGCAACATAATTGTTTCTGTTTGAAGACTATGAAAACATGCAGTGGTGATACGGCTGAGGCATACCGAGAGGGAACCAGGTGTGCAGCGGAGCAAGGGACTTGGCGGAGGTCGACAGTGGTGAGCTCGATGGCGAAGCACTGAGAGAGGGCGAGAGAGAGAGAGAGAGAACCGAGAGTGAGAGAACCACGACGTGAGGGAGAGAGATGTTACCAAGAGAGAGAGTGGTGGCTTGGGGTGGTGGCAGGTCACGGAGTGGCACGTGGATGACGGAAGGGTGCCTGGTCGGCGTCGCTAAGCTTCACCGACGGGTCACGGGTCTGCAAAATTGAGATGGGGGAAGTGGTTTTATTGCTCTGTTTCGAGGGTCAAAAACAGGGGACACGCAATGGCTTGAACGGTGGCTTGATGGTGTAGGGGCATCGCGGTGGAGGAGTTCTTTGTTGTACCGACTCTGAGTGAAATCTTCTACGGTGATCTTGCTGGCCGTTGGGCTGTGGGGAAGAAACCTAGAGAGGGATGAAGCTTGAAGGAGGCTCACGGTGTGATTGTTCTACCGTCTGGAACAGGCTGCAGCAGTGGGGTCTTCGCACATTGCAATGGCTTGCGGTTGTTCCGTGCGACAGGGGTGGAGGGAAGTCCATGAGGGTGGGACGTCGTGAAACGTGGAGGCTTCTTTGCCCGTGATGGGAAGCTTCGTGGTGGGTGGCGTTCTTTTCTCTCGATCTGTCCAGGTGCTGCGACAGAGGAGTATGGTTCAACGGATGTGGGACTGGCGGCTTGCTGCTGTGTATTTGAGTGGCTGCAGTTTGAGGGAGTGAAGATGGTGCTACTTCACTGCGGTGCACTTCGGTGGAAGGCTGTGAGTGGCGTACGTAGGGCTGTGAGAACTTACGGGGAAATAGAGGAGCAAAGAGAGAGTTTGTGGGGTAGCATGTGGCACGAAAAAGTCAGAGGCAATTATGGAAATAAAAAAGTAAACTGAAATGAAGTGATGAATGTGGATGAGATGGTGAGAATAAAACTTACGGGAAGGAGGCAATCACGGGGAGGATAAAACTGAGAAACCGTCAGGGGTAAAAGGCAGGAGAAAAGAAAAGAAAAAATTCACACCCAAAAACATGTCGTTTTATAGGTGGTTTGGCTCCTTCACAAGTCTGGGTGTTACATAGGGAGTAATATGTGCCCTCCACAGAAGATAATTATATTTCGTAAGTTTAATGGACAAAAAATGGGCGTAAGAAGAAGGAATAGAGATAATTGGGGGATATGGTATGGAAGACATGGTGGTAGAGGAGCTGGACGATGGAGAGGAGATGCAAGTAGTCTTTATCTTGCTCTTTATACCATTAAAGGTTTTTGAGTTTAGGAATTCTCCACATAGAGGAGATAAAGTTTCTATTTATAGAATCACTTTACATAGAATCATTATCCTATTAGGATTACACATTAGTATCCTATTAACATTACCCTTTTTTTTTTATAGAAGAGTCGGTAGCCATATACATAGCAGTTTTGTCCCAATTTTATTAATAGAGCCCTCGCTTATGACGGAAGAAAACCGTAGTTATATACTAGGTATCTGGGAAAATAATAAAATCCTCTCTAATACCACCCAACCTATATCAAGTAAAAAACACTACTAAACATGTCTATATTATGAATTCCAAAACAAACACCACTAAACAATCCTAACACAAACCGGAATTAAAAGAAACCATATAAACAATTCAACGCTACAACGCTACTGAAGGCCCGTAATGCTGCAACTCTGCAACAACTCATGCCTGTAACGCTACAACGCGTAAATTTACACTTGAAACATATTACATATAGAGCCAATTTACAACGCATTTCTGCACCTAACTAATTGCAATCCCCACTTATCAACTTTGACCATACCTTTCAGTAAATAAGGTAACTCATTTGTGCTTCTCCATTCTGCATTTCCGTCTCTTGCCCCTCTTTGAGCTAGCCAGTCTACCACCGTATTCGCCTCCCTGAAAATATGAGAATACTTGTAATCCATGTTCATTAGCAGCTCTTGTACCTCCTCCCAAAAATCTTCCAAATACCAGATTCCACACCGATTTTTTCGTAGCCACGAGAGGACGACTTTCGAATCCATTTCAATATCAATTGATGTCAAGTTTAACTGTCTGCACCATTTAATCCCTTCCAATAACGCCCGTAACTCTGCTCTGTTACTGTCCCCATGTCCTATGTTCAAAGAGAATGCCAACACAACATGCCCCTGTTCATCCCGAATCACCCCGCCAGCCCCTGAATTTCCTAGGTTGCCCAGATAGCTCTCGTCTGTGTTTAATTTAACTCTCCCATGTGAAGGCTTGAACTAAGAAATAAGTTTTGTTGTTTGTTGTTGAATAGGAATAGGATAAATATTCAAACTTTGAACAATGTAAGCATCGGCCTGGTTAAACTTTTTAATTTTCGAAATTCCATTACTGATCATGCCTACCCAGTATTTGATAGAATGCCACACCACCTGTTCTGATTCCAATTTATTTTCCATATGGGCTGAACACCTTCTGCCCCAAAGTCTCCAAGAAATAATAATGGGTAATAAACCAAGTATAACACCTATTTGAGGGGAATTTGAGGCTCTCCTAAACCAACTAAGACAGGTTCCACGCCATGGTCTTCCAACAGGCATACCCAGTAAACAACCACATTTTTCCCAAACACCCGATGCAAACTCCCCCTCAAATAACACATGATTAAGATCTTCTTCCTTCCCTTGCCTACAACAATTACATTTCGAAACTAGAGGGATCCCAATCCTCCTAATTCTATCATCCATAGCTAGAGCACCATGCCAAGTCTTCCACATAAAAACAGAGAATTGTTTTGGAAGTAATTTATTCCATATCCATTTATGTCCTTCTTGGATAGGACTTCTCACCCAAATACAATCCCAGGCTGATTTAGTGGTGAAATCTCCACTTTTAGTTTTGGTCCAGATTAGCAAGTCTTTTCCTTCTTTACTTTTTGCTAGCACATTAAGTACACTCTCTGCAAGTTCAATGCCCACCAGCCCTTCTAAGATATCCACATCCCATCCATGTTCAAGATTACAATCTTTAATTGTTAGAAGAGGCTGCTCAACCACTGGTAGAATTTCAGCAAAAGACTCCTGCTCCAACCACTTATCATACCAAAAAAATATATTCTCATATTTAATCTTCCATTTAGTATAATTGAGAACAATAGGTATCTTATTAGCAATAATACACCAGAATCTTGTCCCCTTTGGAGGACCAAGCAGCATGAAAGGTTTACTACCTACATATTTCCTACGAAAGAAATTTCCCCAAAGAGAATCTTCATGCATAAGCTTCCAAGCAAATTTTAGTTGAAGAGCTTTTTGCATCTCCTCAAAAGGTCTAATACTCAGACCCCCTTCTGCAATTGGCCTACAAATGTTCCTCCAAGCAATCCATTTTTTTCCTCTTCCCTCACTATCTCCTAAGAAAAAAAGAACTCATAAGACGATTTAAAGAAGAAATAACCTATTTTGGGACTTTCAAGACCGCAAGAAGATGCAAAGCCATGCTTGCAAGGACATGTCTTAGTAAAATCACTCTTCCTCCCATAGATAAAAGTCTCATCTTCCACCCACTGATTTTATATCGAACCTTTCTCACCAATTCCTCCAGATCCATAATTTTCAATTTTTCGGAAACAATAGGACTTCCCAAATATTTAAAAGAGAATTTTCCTTCTGAGAAACCCGTCAATCTTTTGAGGTTCCTCTTCCTTACTATGGAGATTATATTAGAAAAGAACATGGAAGTTTTTTCTTTGTTAATCAACTGCCCAGTCCAATTCTCATACGTAGCCAAGATTTTGAGTATATTTCTAATGGAATATCTGCCTCCATTTGTGAAAATGGCCACATCATCTGCATAAATTAGATGAGATATCAAACTCGTACCATGGGCTTGTGAAAATTGTCCAAAACTCTTCTCTTCCACACTTTGCTTTATAAGACGAGATAAAATTTCCTGCAAAATAATGAACAAATAAAGGGATAACAGATCCCCTTGCCTCAACCCTCTACCACCCTGGAAAAAACCTTTCGTTGTCCCATTCATTAGTATTGAATACCAAGGCGTAGTTATACACTCCCTAATCAGGCCACAAACTGTATTAGAAAAACCAAAAGCACTAAGCACCATCAAAAGAAAATCTCAATCAACACGATCATATGCTTTGGCCATATCTAGTTTCAAAACCACATTCCCGCCATGAATCTTATTATTAATTGAATGCACCATTTCCTGAGTGAAACTGATATTTTCAAAGATACTTCTACCCAGAATAAAGGCACCTTGTTCAATAGAGATTATTTTTGGAAGAAGAAAGGCCATACAATTTACAATCACTTTGGAACAAATTTTATAAAATACCGAACAAAGACTTATGGGTCTGAATTTATCAAACCTAGTTGGTATGTCCATTTTTGGTATCAAAACCACATAAGAAGAAGTATAAAATCTAGGCAATTTTCCACCTCTAAAAAATTCTTCTATAGCTTCCATGCGTTCCATTTTAATAATATCCCAAACACTTTTAAAGAAACCCGCTCCAAAACTATCAGGCCCCGGAGCACTATTAGAAGGGATAGAATCCAAAGCATGTTTTACCTCTTCCATAGAAGGAATATGACATATCGATGCACTTTCCTCCATTGTGATAATAGGTGAAATGATATGGGATAAAGCCGGAGGATTCCCATGAGACTCCTTTTGCAAAAAAGAAGAAAAATAATTAACAGCTCCTATATGGATTGCTTCAGGTGACCGTAAATAAGTGCCATCTTGTAATCTCATCTCCATGACTCTCTTCTTCCTCTTATAAGATAAATACGCATGGAAAAACCTTGAATTTTGATCACCGTCTACTCTCCACTTAATTTTCGCCATTTGCGCCAATCTAGTATCTTCCCGAGTTCGCCAATCTGCTAATTCTACATTCTTCATCACAAGTTCTTGTTCAATGTTTGGATCCCAATCCTGCTGTAATTCCAATTCCAGATTATCAATTTGAGCTTGTAGCTCCTGTAAATGATTCTCAGTTCTACCAAAGATCTGCTTGTTCCAATCTCTCAAAGCTCCCCTTAATTTTTTTGGTTTGAAAGTTAATTTCAAAAGACCCGTACCACCCACATTCTCCTGCCAAATTTTCTCTACAAAAGGTCGGAAATCTAGATGGTCTATCCACATTTGTTGAAATCTAAAAGGGTGGGGACCATAGGAGAAAGGATCCGTCTAAAATTCCATGAACATGGGGGAATGGTCTGATGTGGATCTTGGTAAATATCTAAGTGTTGCATTCGGAAATCTGTTCAAACAACTAGCATTCAAGAAACCTCGATCTAGTTTCGCCCAGCTTCTCGAAAGTCCACTCTGTCCATTACACCAAGAAAACCTCCTGCCCAACAACTTTATTTCAATCAAACCACAATGATCAATCCAAGAGTTAAAATCTTCCATTGCTACTCTCGGCCGATCTCTACCCCCCTACGTTCCGAATCCTCTCTAATAATATTAAAATCCCCTATGATTAGGCAAGGTTCTGTTCCAAGTACCTGAACATTCAATTGCTCCCAGAGATCACGTCTTTCAACCATAGCGCACTTCGCATATACAAAGCAACATAGAATATTAGTTGTATCATCCTCCAATCGAAGTAAGCTGAACTGTTCTCTACATAAAATCAGCTGTACAGAAATGTCATCCTGCCATAACACCCAAATTTTACCTTCCTCCCTTTCGTTAGTGATGAATTTATCCATACGTAACAAGTGACTCAAACCTTGTATTTTATCTACAGCTGCAAAATGTTCCATTAAAACAACCACTTTCGGATTCATCTTCATAACCCATTTTTTAATCTGCTTCGAGAGGTTCCGAGACCTCGAATATTCCATGCTAAAATTGGACTAATCATAAGGACAATTTATCAGAGAGAAAATTAACCAAAAATTTTGAAGATCCCTCCGCGATACTTAAAAACAAATACTGCAGAACCATTCTGACAACCTGCACGTCCATTTCATCCCTCCAAACGCCCTAGATTTTCCACCAACATCCTCATTGGTAATGACATTCTCAACGTGAAAGAACCTCATATACCCTCGAAATTTTGCAATATTCGGAAACGTTTCCAGCATCCCTGACATTTTCGGATTACTTAAGTGTCCCTTAGAACGGAACATGTCACAGAGAGAACTTTTTGGCACGAGTGAGCACCCTCTTAGAACTCCTGATTTTTTCAAACTGCCTCTTATGATATTTCCTCTTTCCTACTTCCCCTTCTGTTTCCGTGTGATATTCTTTATCCTGGGGGAAAACTTCCGCATGAATCTCAGGTTCTGGATCCGACATCGACCCTTCTTCCAATAAGAAATCCTCTTCCTGTAAATTATCCTCAATCCTCTGCTCCGTATTTTTATTAGTTCTAGGAGCATCTTCAATCCCCCGCATGGCAATATCCAACTCTGCCTTCTTCAACAGGGGAGAATTATCCAATTCTCCTTCAGTCCTTTTTGACATATCCGTAGTCTTCCTCTCCTCAGTAGGACCCTCAAAACCAGGAGCCTCAATATGATCATTTTCCGATTCCAACTCCTCAATCAACAAAGGAGTCGAATCTTCACTTGTTACCAGATTTGCATCCTTCTCTTTATTCTCTGTAACTTCTTTTTCCGCGGTAACATTTGGGGGATTTGTTTCATTCGGTTCTTCAACAACAGGTTCTTGATGCCAAACCCATTCTTTTCTTTCAGACTTTTTTCCAGTTCGACACATCCTTATATTATGCCCTTGTATTTTCCACGTAGAACAGAACGTCGGTGGTGTTTCATAGACTATTTCTTGCTTATGGCTAGACCCCATCCCAGGAGTCCCAATAAAAAATGAGATAGAGGCTCCTTGGCAGCATCCATCTCCACACAGATATGGGCACCATCGGTGCTAGTCGCACAATGAGTAGGATTATATTGTCTAATAAATCTACCTATCGGGACTGTAAGAATTTTAAGAAAAGATTCATGATAATAGTTGGGTGGCAAGCCTGGCAAGACGATCCGTACCGGCACAATAGATGGTTCTTCTTCTTCCTTAAATTCTGTGGTCCAATGGAATGGGCGATATGGAATCCCATCTATATTGCAAACTTCACGTGACAAGGCCTTCATGCAATCTTCTTCCAAAGTCATTCGTATAAACACGTTCTGAGGACGTCTCATAGTAGAAACAACTGGGATGCCATCAAGATTCCAGTGATTTTGAATAAATGTCCGAATGGCATCCAAAGAAGGACGATTCCGAAGGAATTTCAAAACAATAGAGAACCTGAATGGTTCTGCCAAGCAATGTATTTCCTCCTTAGAGAACTGAAAAAATAATTCCCCATCCTTTGTTTTCGGCACACGATGCGACACAGACAATTCAGGAAGAGGCTGAGGCACCACCGAGACGAGATCCACGAACAAACGCCGACCTACATTTTCAGCAGCTGCCATGCAGCCTTACGTGATACTGTAAACCCCCCTAACAAAACGAAGGCTCAAGAAGAGCTTTCAAGAAAACTCAGAATTCTTGGAGCGTCCAAGAACCCATCGGTCAATAAACAAAGAATGGAGTTTTTTTTCTATATATATATACTATATATTATTAACATTACCTATATAAAAGAAGTATCCTATTATGATTAAGACTTTAGAGTATCCTATTCTAATTGTCTAACTCTGTAGTAATCACAAGCCTTATCCTGATTTTATTTTCTTGTGTTGAGTTTTGGTTCCACCTGAATTCTCGTTCAAGGCAACCTCTTCTATACGAGTATCTGGGATATTTTCAAAATTTTAATTTGATTATATTCTTTAATTTGTTTTTACTTAGATAGTGTGAAGTTATTTAAATGTGATATTTTTTATTACTACTTTTGAAATACCTATAAATGAAAGAAGACAAAATATTTTAGAAAAAAAAAAAAAAAAGAAGATGAAATAATGATAATGAACGAAAAATGCAAAACTAAAAGAGACGAAAAGTGTAAGAGAGGAGTATAATAATAAAGTGGTAATAAATAGAATAAAAGGTGTAAGAGAGGAGTATAATATTTTGCTCTCTCTTTTTACTTCTTTCTTCTTTCATCATTTATCTCTCCTCCTCATCTTTTCATTTCTCTTCTTCAAAAAATAAAGAAGAAATTTGGGTAAACGGTGGATTGTGATATTTTAAGATAATTAGTTAAAATAGAATAAAAGGGTTGGATATTTAAGCTATTGAGAATGCACATAGACATTAATATTCCAATTTTTCACCAGTCAAGCGATAAAAGTTGCTGAGAGAAAATAAAATTATAAATAGAAAAAAAAAGGGGACAAAAATGGAACGAGTGAAGTGTGATGTAAAATATACCCAAAATAGGGAGGGAAAAGCAGAAAAACAATTGTTACTAAGATTCGCATTATTTATTGCCAGGATATATTATCAAAAGCCCAAAAGGCTCTTAGAACCCAAAGGAGGTAGAATAGACTTGAGTGAAACAAGCCTGGTCTGGAAAACATTAATCCTCGAGATCCGGAAAACATTATATTATTTTCTTACTTATCTTAGGAGCTAGGATTATTAGGAAATGTGTGGGTAAAGAGTATTTTTAGATATTTTCTTAACACTATCACTTTAATATAAAATATTTTTTAATTTTAAATATTTAACTTTTTCAATTATCATTATCTAACATTTTCATAACACAAAAATCGATATAACTTTTTAAAACTTCCAAACAAAATACAAAAATCAATACAAATTTTACAAATTTTAAAATAAAAATATTATAATATTTTTATTCAAATTTTTATTTTTTATTTCTCAAAATCTAATAAAATATCTTAACTTAAATAATTTTACTATTATTCACAAATTATTTTACTACTATTCAACCATCCAAGCATGTCAAGACTCAAAAGTTGCATTAATATTTACTAAAACTCTTGTGGATTGTTTCATAAAAAATGAAATCCATATGCAAACCAAAGACGAAATTTGTATGGATAAATGAAAAATAAATCAGCTGAAAAAAAGAAAAGAAAAGAGAAGCCTATTATTTATACAAGAAAAATGATTTAACAATTCCTTAACAAAAATTTGTAATTGATTGCTCGTGGCTAGCCTCGTTCAGTTTTACAAAATTTATCATTTCATCTCATCTAATTATTATAATTTTTTTAAGTTTTAATACAAAATAAAATAAACAATTCAACTTTTTCAAATTCTAAAATAATAATAATATTCTAATAATGGAAAAATCTATTCATCTTTTTTTTTTTTTTATCATCATCTCATCATTCTTTTTCTCATCATCTCATGATGTAGCATTAGATGATAGGTTTACAAATAAAATATAATAAATAGTCTCCAATCATCTAATATCACATCATAGAATTATGAAAAAATGATGAGAATTGATATGTTGAGTAGCATTACTGGATGTCCTATCTTTGAAAGAAAAAGATTTTTATTTTTCTAGTTTAAAAAATGTTTGAATTGAAATTAAAAATAATAAAAAAATCCTAGAACCTTTTATAAAGATTAAGGAAAATCAGTCAGTCAAAAGTTCGTAATACTCTTTATAAAGTAAAACTTTGACTAAAAAGTTATCTTATTCCCCATTTACAAATTATAAAACCTCATGATTCCAACACCATAATTTGAAATAAATTCAGTTCCCAACTCCAAGGGAACATTTATAGTTTCTTGCAGTAGAAATTAATATTTACAGTCTTAAGAGAGTTTCTTCCATTACATTTGAAAAAGTAGATAAATATCGAATCTACTTGAAAATGTTATTTTTTTAATGGTGGACGCATTTTTCAAATGAAGTGTACTCAACTTGTACATCTTAAAATTGTATTTAATTTTACTCTTCTAGCAAGAGATCATCAAAATAAAATTAAAATTTCACAAATATTGTCAAACATAAAAAATATCATAACTTACCACATCAAAGTTCAGAATCAATTTAATTTTCAAGCACCCACATGATATCATATCAGAGCTCTACAAGTCAGCCCAACAAACTTATTTACAGAGAACAAATCCAAACTCGATCGAGCATTTTCTTATTTCATCAACTGCAAATCCTAATTAGAATTTTGGGGCTAGACTGGAGTCAAAGCTGAAAGGACGTGTTAGTTAGGTACAAGACATTGTTTAGTTACACAAAATCAAATATCTAATCTCATATCATATAATCATTACAACTTTTTCAAATCTCAAAATAAAAATTATATTATAACAGTATCTGACGCCGGACAGAATAGCGATTATTCTGTAGGCTAGTTTCAACAGATGATTCACAGGAAAGAAAACAAGAGATTGCCCCAAAAACATAGAGAAATCGTCTCTGATGTCAATTCAAATTTTCATTAATCAAGAATGCCCCAAATCAACCCATAAGCCGGGCTGTAATAACTGAAAATCGACTGTATTGGAATTTTACCAAAAATAGCAAAATCCCAATAATTATGCCAAAATTAAATACATAAACTAAGAAGTAATCTGCCAAAATTCTGGCCCAAATCGAGTTCAGAATCACTTCCAAAACAGTAAATGAAATATTACCATAAAAGGCAAATAATAACTAAAAATAGGAAATTGGAGGAGAAAACAGTAGAATTTGGCCTCGAAAAAGATACACATCGGCTCGGTGCCCACGACGTGCGCGCCGAAAAGAGCTTTCCGAATTGGGGTCATATGCGCGATTCTGATACCCGTAGCCAAAGTTATAGTTAAAATACCGGAACGTGCCCAAAACTGCCCCAACCAAGGAAAGATCACGATTTCCTGCCTTCTTTGCGCTGATCTGCCACCTCAAGGTATTTCAGTGCAGTCAACGTGCAATCTGACAACTCAGCATCATCTGACTCAGATCCTCCTGCGTCAGTATATTATTCAACTTTCAACAAAATATCTCATCTCACTTCATTTGAACTGCATAATCAAACAAGGCAATAAGTAGCATGTACAATTGACTTTAATCACAATTAATCATAAATCCAATATATATATGAATATTAATATCATGAAAAATCTTACTCAGCAGTTCTATACCACACACATGCTTAATAAAAATAAACAAAAAAAAAGTTCTACTTAACAGATGTATAAAATCTTAGTTTGGATACAATAAATGTTTAATCTCATATCATCTCATCATTATAATTTTCTCAAATTCTCATACAAAATATAATAAACAATTCAACTTTTTCAAATCCTACAATAATAATTATATTAAAAAATAATAATCTAACAATATTTTATTCACATTTTACTTTTAATCTCAACTAATTTCATCTCAACTTACTGTCCAAACGGTACCTAACTCTAACATCATATATAGGAGGAACGTTAAAATTTTGCAACAAGCTCATGAATAAGTACCAAATTATATCAATAAGGTTTCTTCAATTTTACGTTTAATGAGGTGCTTAAAAGTCAAACGAGGGGACCTTAATTTACAAAAGGTTGTTTATGCCTTAAATATGCCCCAAATTAATTAGTACACATTGAATTTTCCATTGGAACAAATCATGATATTACGATCACGATTTTAAAACCTTCCTATTAAGATCATGAAGATAAACCAAAAATCTTTTAAGTTATATAAAGAAGCAAAGATGAGAGATAGAAGTCGTAGTTGATATATGTGAGGACAACTCGATCGTTACCATTGGTGATATTAAATCCACTCTCTTATACTAACTATTTTGACTGATCTTTTCTTTACCATGAGCCCAAAAGGCTCATCTAACCAAAATGAGGCACAATAGACGAGTCCAGTCCGATAAAGTTTGGTCTGCATCTTACATAAAATTAAATCTCGAGATACTGAAAGTATTATAGTACTTCTGACTTATGCATAATAGTCCAAATTTCAACGCCTAGAATATTGTTTCATTTTTGTGATTTTCTACGTGACTGTAGAAGGGAGTTACCATGCTAAAAAAAAAGTTTCAATTAAGCACCCACATGACATGATATCATGATTCATGATCACGTTAGAGCGCTACAAACCTCTTATTTAGATAGAATATATTATACAAGTTTATTGAAGAAACAAGTCAACCCAACAAACTTAATTCAAGAGATCAAGGCCTCCAAACTCGAGCATTTTTCATCTCATCGATCACCTGCAAATCTCAATTTGAAATCATCTGAAATGACAAAAATAAAAGAGTTAGCTACAACACATTCAATAAGTAGCAAAATTCATGACTTTAATCACAAATCATCAATACAACACAAGATATTGAGATTTTGCAACAAGCTCATATAAGATTATAAGTATCAAATGAAGTACTTAAAAGCAAATGACCATTGGATCAACAAATCATCAGGACATGCAGACCCAAAAAAGATTTTAAAGCCTTTCTATCACGACCATAACCCAGATACCTCAACCAACTAATGTGATAACGAAATACTTGTAAAAAAAAAGTTTTTTTTTTAAAAAAAAGTATATATATATTTATCTAAATTTAAGACGTCCCACCTGATTTTAGTTTCCATGAAAACTGATTTAATCAAATTTTGCAAGTATTTAGATATAATCAAATCAAGATATTTTCATTACAGATATATAGAGCTGCAAAAGATGACAAATGAAGACAAGATTAGAGATGCTCTTAAGAAAGAAAGTAATTAATTAAATGTACGAAAGACATTAAAATTAGCATTCCGATCAAGTTTTTGAAAAATTTAAGGTACATGAAGTCTCCGCTATATATATAATATATATGTACACTGCTATATAGATTACTTTCTGTTTTAGCATTAATATTACCTGTGAATAAAATCTGAAGGGAAGACACGTGTCGGATTTTGTAGAAATCCTGTCCTCCTTCGCCAAGTCTATCTACGAATGACCTGGGCATGAATAAGATTTCCAATGTTTGCAGGGTAGTGACAAACTGAAGTCCATCTGGAACCATCTTGAGATTGGGGCAACTTACAATCTTCAAATGGCAGAGGCTGGGCAAAGATCCTTCCTCCACCTCCCACTCCTCTAAGTTATTTAAACAATGAAGGATGAGGGATTGAAGTTGAGGAAATCCTCTTACAGAACAAATCATCTTCTTCCCTGTGTAGGCATGAAACGTTAGGTGGAGAATCTTTAAGTTGGGTAACTTCTCCAAAGTCAGCATTGGGTCTTCCTCAAGACGAGTATAATCTAACTTCAACTGGACAAGATGTGGAGAAATTTTGTCATGTTCTGGCAATTTCTCTATTTCCCCCGAAAGTCGTAGTTGATATATGTGAGGACAACTCGTTACCATTGGTGTTATATCCACACTCTTATCCCTTCTACTATCTGGGCATGAGATCTTAAGAACATGAAGGCAATTGAATGTGAAATTTGAAGGCATTAAGTTCTTTCCAAACTCGTCAAATCCAGCCGTCGGATCTTTAACATCACAAATGAAAACAGGAATATTCACAAGTGTTTGCAGCTTACTAGCATTAGCTAGTTGCAACTTACCAGTCACTTTTAAAGACCGAGGTAGAAGCAGATGTCGCAAGTGCTCCATATTTCTGAACACATCATTTGGCACATTAACTTCTACGACAGAATATGTCGACCGCAAATCTAGTGTTTGCAAGCACTTCAAATTTCCAAGGGATGATGGAATACTTCTTATAGTATACCTTAGAGATAAGAATCTCAAGTGGATGAGACTATTGATCTCAGGGGGGAAATCAACCACCGAAGAGTCTTCGAGATTCATTAATAACTTAAAGACTCTAAGATATTTGAAGTTCCTTAGCATAGACATCTGATCTTTCAAAGGCACAGAGAATGTTAGAAGAGACCTTAGGTGAAAATATTTTTGGGATGTCGATGGAAGTATAAATCCAAGTCTCATGGGATCACTTGATCCACCATTGATAGCAACTCTTCGAACGTCACCAATGGGAGCTTCTATTCCTTCATTGGACTCATGATTAATATTGACGACCTTGAGAAAGTTTTCCAATTTAGCTTTTTCCAGACAAAAGTCTCGCATAAGATCATGGAGACGACAAGTTTTGATCCCTGCAACTGAACTCTTTTGTCCTACTTGAACCATACACCTTTGAACTAGCTCCTGTAAATATCGTTTTCCAACATCCTCCAGTGTTTCCTCGTTATTTTGAGTGTGTTGCATTTGAAGTATAAGACCTTCGGCCATCCACATTGGAATTAACTCCTTAGTCCGTATCTCAAAATCCTCTGGGAAATGGGCTAAATATAGGAAGCACAATTTCAAGTGTGAAGGTAAATCATCATAACTTAAAGCTAACACCGTGTTTATTCCAAGATCTTTCTGTTGATGAAGGTATGATTTAACATTTCTATGCACTTGTTTCCACTCTTCCAACGTCTGCTTTGTTGCCAAAAGTCCTCCTAATACAATGACGGCCAATGGTAAACCCTTACAATGTCTAACCATCTCTTTTCCTAAAGAGCTTATTTCTTCCTTGATTTCAGAATCTGCGTAGCCAACAACAATGTAAACAATATCATTCCGTCTTGCATTGAAAGCTTTCAATGTCTAATTATAAAGTAACTAGACCATTGAAAAATATGGACTGAAAGCAGATTGTCCTCAAAATCTAGACAAGAACTTGATTCATGGGATATTCTTGAATCCTCTCATAAAAACAATCAATATGTACGTATGTTCTCATACTTATAATAAATACATGCATAATTTTGAAAAAAAAAATATGTCAAGTTTTCATTCATACTAAATACCATAAACTCATGATCATTGACCAATCTAACAATTTTTTTCGTCTTTTGGTCATTTTTTTAGAGGATTTAAGGTTCCGTAGTGAAATCAACCAATCAAAACCAGCAATCTTTTCACATCAAACACTTTTAAAAAATCTAGCGGATGAGAATTAGATATTGTTTACAGACCTTCTGATCTCCATGATATTGCTAAATTTTGAAGCAATTCCTCGCTGTTTTCATCGTTTAGAAACTCTAATTTGTGAAGGTGGCCCCTTGGATCTACTTGCAAAGCCAAGTCTTCATTACGAGAGGTAAGCAATATTCTGCTGTTTGTATCATTCATTGGGAAGGCAGCACATAAACTTTTCCAATCCTCAACTTTCCAGATATCATCTAGAACCACCAAACATTTATTTTGGCGCTGAACTTCACAAAGTTTCTCAGCAAGCTCTGCATCTGTCATGCTTCGAATTTCATCTCTCTGCTCTTTAGATGGAGAGCTAAGATCGATCATGACTCCTTCCCAAACATCTCTTTTTTTACATTGTTGAGAGATACATGCCCAGGCAAAGCATTCAAAGTGACTCTTGACTTGTGGGTGATGATAAGCCTTCCTAGCAAGAGTAGTCTTTCCAAGACCGCCCATACCACATATGGAAACGACTCTGTACTTGTATTTGACCTCTTCTGTCAAACTTGCCACCACTTCCATCAGGTTATTCTCCAATCCAACAACAGCATGATCATGTTCAACATGCGCATAAGTTTGCCTTTGCTCTCTTATCTTCTCACTCAAAGAACTCGGGCCTCCACCTTCCCTCGAATCAAATTTAATTATGCCATAATTTTGTGAACGTGAGTTCAATGTAGAAATTCTCTTTGTTATTTTACCAATCTCTGAGCTAGTTTGGAAAATAGTTTTTGCTTCTCCCAAGATGCAAGCAAACCTCTTGAGGACATTTTGTATGCCTCCTCCCTTTCTGGAGCCAACTTTGAGGGCATACCTCTCAATAATATCTTCGGCGTCATAAGCAACATCTCTGATATCTGCAACCCACTGGCGTACACTATCTCTTTCATTTTGCCTCGCATCTGCATCTTTTAGGAGACTTTGGATCAGTTTGAGCTCATCCTGTAGCAGTTCAACTTCGTTACTCACCCCGTGCAAGGATATTGCTTTTTGTATGAGCAAATCACCAAGCCTTTCCACCACAATAGAGACGATAGCCTCTGCCATTTTTCTTCACGTAAAAGAGGGGATGGATGGGATCGAACTTTGATTGTAACTTGGCTCAGATTTTGCAAGAAAGTATTGTGTTATGTGGTGTTGCAGGTTTAATATGAAAAGAGTAGGACCGTCACCAAAACCGCGAGAAACACATGCTCGAAGCAATTCAGAAGAAAAAGGGAGGGTATGGGTCCGTCGAAAATATGCAAAGGCAAAGGTTGAAGAAATGAAGCATTATATATGAGGAAAGGAATCCCAAACGAAATTATATGTCTACAGTTATGGGGTTGGTTTTGTAATTATATGTCTCGAATCACGTGCAGTTATGTCTACTACACTAATTCAACTCCACTATGTAGTTGTAAAAGTCGAACTCTTGAATTTCACACTGCATAGTCTATAAATGGCAACATCTTCTAATCAACCATTAGTTTGGAAGGTAGTTAATGTCAAAATATATCGAAGCATGATGACCATGCTCAAGTACACCATCATCAAGATGAGGCTTCTGATGGTGCTGATATGAAGATGTAGCATGCAGAAAGTACCATGCAACAGACCGGTGCAACCAAGTTGATGAAAAGCACAAATGCAGTAGCTAAAAGATGTAAAGTACTGGCACAGAAAAGCAAAGCAACAAAAGGAAAGTATGGGGCGACAGATCAACCTCAAAGGCTGCACTGACTAAACAGAAAAGCAAATAAAGTAATGAAAGAAATGAAAAGCAATGTCAAAGGCTTCAGACTGTAACAGATTGCTTGTAAAACAGTAGAAGATAAAAGTTAACTTTAGGACCCTTCCTTTAGTCCTTTCTATTTTTCTGCAATGTATATATATATGTGTAACAGAACCTTGTATTGGGTGTGAAAAGAAAGTAAGAACAGAGTTCTCTCTCAATACCTTTTGTCTTGTTTTCTCTCAAATTCTTACATGGTATCAGAGCCATAGGCTCTGAATAAAACCCTTTCATGACTACCGAGACCTCAAATACATATGTTTTTCTTGACTTCACCAATGTGGTCAATCCTTACAGACTTGACCATGGTGACAACCCATCCATTCCTTTAGTTTCTGACCTTTTGACCACAGATAACTACACAACTTGGTCAAGAGCCATGTGTAGAGCTCTACGAGCCAAGAATAAACTTGGCTTCATTAATGGGTCACTGCTTAAACCCAAGGACCCTACTGATCCTCTTCTTGATGCTTGGGAAAGGTGCAATGATCTAGTTGTATCTTGGATACAGAACTCCATTAGCCAAAACCTAAAGTCAAGCATAGCCTTAGTTGATGATGCCAAAAAGATCTGGGAAGAGCTGAAGGACAGGTTTACTCATGAAAATGGGCCAAGAATATTTCAGCTTAAGAAGGCCTTAGCTGCCCTGCAACAAGACCAAGACTCTGTAAGTACTTATTATGGCAAGTTAAAATCCTTATGGGATGAACTGATAATTTACGAACCCGTACCTGACTGCACATGTGGAAAACTCACAACTCTCCTAGATAGGTATCAAAAGGATTGTGTAATTCAATTTTTAATGGGCCTCAATGACTCCTACAACAATACCCGAGACCAAATAATGATTCTAGACCCTTTACCTGCCATAAACAAGGTCTTCTCCATTATCCAGCAACAAGAGAGGCAACACATTGTCCTCTCTGGAGTGCCTTCCCCTGAGTCAATGGCTCTTGCCATTAGGAAAGGATATTCATCCTTCAAACCTGCCATAAGGCCATCCTTCACACAGAAACGTGAGAAACCTTACTGCTCTCACTGTCATATTCAAGGTCATACTTTGGAAAACTGTTTTAAAGCAGGTAATGCACAGGCTCCTATTTGTAGCCATTGCAATATGTCAGGGCACATGGTTGACAAGTGCTACAAATTGCATGGATACCCACCTGGACACAAGCTCCACAATAAGGGCAAGCCAATGAATTTTTCTGCAAATGCGTCATCACTAGAGCAGGAAGAGAGAACTGAGGAGAAAATGTCCTTCACTAAGGATCAATACCAGCAGCTCATGTCATTACTGCACTCGAGGGAGGCTCCTATTGCCAATCACTCAGCCAACCAAGTTCAGACAGATTTCAACTCTCCATCTGCCATGTCTGGTATGCCTTTTTGCTCAACTTCCTCTACTCAGAAACCATCTAATTTTTCATCTTGGATAGTTGACACAGGTGCTACAGATCACATGATATGTAACACCTCATTCTTTACCTCCATTACATCACAAGTCTCCTACATGGTTAAGCTGCCAAATGGGCACACAGCTCATGTGACTCACATTGGTACAGTGAAAATCATAGACACACTGACTTTGAATAATGTTTTGTGTGTTCCTTCCTTTAGCTTCAATCTGGTTTCTGCTAAGCAGTTAACTAACTCCATTTCCTGTTATTTTATTTTCTTTAACAACTCATGTTATATTCAGGACCTTTTGTCATGGACCACGATTGGTATGGGTGAATTGAGGAATGGCTTGTACCACCTTCTAGTAACTGAAGTAAACCCCACAACCTTGCTTGACCAGTTTTCTATTTTCCTAAAGAAGCACATGCCTGTTATAGCTTCTTCTAGTAGTAGTATTGATGATGTATCAAACCTTTGGCATTGTAGAATGGGTCATACACCCCTCTCAGTTTTGAATTTAATCTCAGATGATTCTGTTAAAGTTCATTTACCTACTGTCTCTGATGCTCCTTGTTGCATATGTCCAATGGCTAAGCAGCACAAGCTTCCATTTCCCATGAGCACACATAAAAGCAATCAGATTTTTGAACTTGTCTATTGTGACATATGGGGCCCAAATTCTGTTGAATCTTATGATGGATCTAAATATTTTCTTACCATTGTGGATGATTTTTTGAGAAGCACTTGGATTTACCTTCTCAAAAATAAATCTGACACCAAAGCTTGCATTGAAGCCTTTTCCAACCTTATTGAGACAAAATTTGAGTCTAAAATTAAAATACTCAGGAGTGATAATGGACTAGAATTCCAAATGAAGGATTTTTATAACAAAATGGGCATCATGCATCACAAAACCTGTGTTGAGACCCCTCAACAAAATGGAATTGTTGAGAGGAAGCATCAACACCTCCTCAATATAGCTCGGGCACTCAAAATTCAGTCCAATCTCCCTATCAAATATTGGAATGACTGCATCTTAACAGCAGCCTACATAATTAACAGAATTCCTAGCCCCTCTTTGTCTAACAAGACTCCTTTTTAACTATTATTCAAAACTCCACCCACCTACTCACACATGAGGACTCTAGGTTGTCTTTGTTTTGCTGTCACATTGTCTCAAGGCAGGAAGAAATTGGATTCTCGTGGAAGAAAATGCATTTTTCTTAGTTACCCTTTTGGGGTTAAAGGTTACAAACTTTTGGATTTAGAAACCAACTCAGTTTTCATCTCTCGAGATGTGATTTTTCATGAACACATCTTCCCATTTCAACATTCAAAACTTCATGCCTCACCTTCATTGACAGATTTCAATGATACTCTTCCAGCTGGAGGTGATCCATATCCTTCACCTCAGATTCTCACCAATTCCATCACTACTTCCTCCCCCTTGGAAGACTCAGAAATCTCTCCTCCTTCTTCCTCGTCTTCACCAGTTCCTTTTGCATCACCTGATCTTCATGCTTCCACACATATTCCTGATGACTCATCACAATCCCATGAAATTGACCTCAGAAGGTCAACAAGAGCCAGGAGGGCACCTCAGTACCTACAAGATTTCCATTGCCAGCAAGCCTCCTCACTTCAACATGTTCAATCTCAGTCTAAGACTCCAGGTACTTCATTCCCTTTATCCAGTTCACTTTCCTATAACAATCTGTCACCTACTTTTTCTTATTTTTCTGTCACCATTTCATCACACAATGACCCACAAACCTACAATGAGGCTGTTAAGGACCATGGCTGGTGTAAGGCAATGGAGGCTAAACTTGAAGCACTAGAATTGAATAACACATGGGAAGTCACTGATTTACCACCTGGGAAAGCCACTATTGATTAAAAATATGTCTACAAGACAAAGTATAAATCAGATGGCAGCATTGAAAGGAAGAAGGCTAGACTAGTGGCTAAGGGGTTCATGCAGCAAAAGGGAGTTGATTATCATGAAACCTTTTCACCTGTGGCTAAGATGGTGACAGTTAGAACTATACTGGCATTGGCAGCTATAAAAGGGTGGCATCTCCATCAATTTGATGTGAATAATGCTTTCCTCCATGGAGAGCTTAATGAGGAAATCTACATGAAGAAACCACCTGGCTATACTAAAGGGAAACCTGATCAAGTTTGCAAATTACTTCGAAGTCTTTATGGTTTGGAACAAGCTTAAAGGCAGTGGTATTCAAAACTTTCTGCCTCACTTATTTCTTTCGGTTTCATTCAATCAAAATCTGACTATAGCCTATTCACATGGATAGATGGTAATTGTTTTACTGCTTTATTGGTCTATGTTGATGACATAGTTGTAGCAAGCAATTCTTTGAAATCCATTAATGCTCTCAAGGTCTTTTTGAACCAACAATTCAAGATCAAGGATTTAGGCACACTCAAGTATTTCCTTGGAATTGAAGTGGCTAGATCTCCTAAAGGCATACATATTTGTCAAAGGAAATACACCTTGGATATCTTGGCAGATTCGGGAACCTTGGGATCCAAACCACTCAAGCTACCTATGGATCAGAACCATAAACTCAGCAAGGATTCTGGGATTCTATTGACTGACCCGAGCACCTGCAGGAGATTAATTGGTCGCCTTCTATACTTAACCATCACTAGGCCAGACATTAGCTATCCTATTCAGATTCTAAGTCAATTTATGGCAGAACCAACCACTTCCCATCTTGCAACAGCACATAAGGTACTTAGATACCTTAAAGGAGCCCCTGGTCAAGGGATGTTTCTATCAGCTTCATCACCTATTCAGCTAAGGGGGTTTTGTGACTCGGATTGGGCCTCATGTCCATACACTAGACGTTCTATAACAGGTTATTGCTTATTTTTGGGAGACTCACTGATTTCTTAGAAATCAAAGAAGCAAACAATTGTGTCTAGGTCATCTGCAGAAGTAGAATATAGAGCAATGGCTTCTGCCACTACTGAATTCACATGGCTGTGACAAATCCTTGCTGATCTCCTCATTAATCATCCTCGAGCTGCTGTTTTACTTTGTGATAACCAGGCTGCACTTCACATAGCAGCCAACCCTGTCTTCCACGAAAGGACAAAGCATATAGAGGTTGATTGCCATCTGATTAGGGATAAAATTCAAGAAGGAAGCATAAGAACAGCTCATGTTTGCACCACCTCACAACTGGCAGATACATTTACTAAGGCACTCCCCTCTTATCTACTTCAATCTCATCTCTCCAAGATGGGAATAGCAAATATCTATTCTCCATCTTGTGGGGGGGTATCGAAGCATGATGACCATGCTCAAGTACACCATCATCAAGATGAGGCTCCTGATGGTGCTGATATGAAGATGCAGCATGCAGGAAGTAGCATGCAACAAGCAAGTGATGGTGCTGATATGAAGATGCAGCATGCAGAAAGTACCATGCAACAGACTGGTGCAACCAAGTTGATGAAAAGCACAAATGCAGCAGCTAAAAGATGTAAAGTACTGGCACAGAAAAGCAAAGCAACAAAAGGAAACTATGGGGCGACAGATCAACCTCAAAGGTTGCACTAACTAAACAGAAAAGCAAATAAAGTAATGAAAGAAACGAAAAGCAATGTCAAAGGCTTCAGACTGTAACAGATTGCTTGTAAAACAGTAGAAGATAAAAGTTAACTTTAGGACCCTTCCTTTAGTCCTTTTTATTTTTCTGCAATGTATATATATCTATGTGTAACAAAACCTTGTATTGGGTGTGAAAAGAAAGTAAGAACAGAGTTCTCTCTCAATACCTTTTGTCTTGTTTTCTCTCAAATTCTTACAAAATATAATATAAATAATTAAATCTAAATATTTCTATCCGTTTAAATGTTTTAAATAAGTATTGACTTATCAGTCGAACTCTCGCACAGTCGTGCATAATCGAAGGTCTTTTCAAAAGATGACATTGCGTTGCAGTACATGACTTGTAAGCACAAGATGACAATGGAATATATACCCTCTAAGAGAAGCCAGTCATTTCGATATCAACTTTGCATGCACTAGATGGTGGGATGCTCTCTTTGTAATGCAGAGAATAGAGAGAACGAATTCGGAGCTTTTCCACTCAGAGATAAAATCGAACCTAAAATCTTAATATTTAGTTTAAGCCTTTTCTAAGCCAGATCACTGAAGATTTGCAATGAATAGAGCACTTTCAATAGATAATACCATTAGTTCTTGTAATTTTTTTGTGAGAAAAATCCATTCAATATTCTTCCTTGAACAGTTGAAGAGACAGAGAAGGAAATAAAAGAGTATAAAGTTGGAATAAATTTTAAAGAAAAAGGAAATCAATAAACAGCATGCTTTTATTGGTAGTTCATTCTTTTATCTTAGTATTGGGTGGGACAACACAATAATGAAGTGCTCCCAACCCTTCCTAGGACATTTACATGATAATTATGAAGTGTTCCCATGTCTTTATGCTTTTCATGCAATTATTGGAAGCAGAGCATTGGGTTCATTTAAATGGTAAGGTCCTTTGTTATTTCACATGGATTCAGATGAAGAAAACATCTATTTGCAATTAAAAAAATGTGTTTTGATCTTTTTTTAATGTGTAACGGATCCAACAATAAATAATATATTTACACCAACCATGTAGCAGAACTCTTGGATCAAATTCATATGGATGATGTGGTTGGAATAAGAGGAATCTTAGACCTATAAAGAGATTTTACAAAACGAAATTTACAAATTAACATGATTTAATCTCGTACATAAGATCTATTATAATAAAACGTATCATAACAAGTCATATTAATTTGTAAACTTTTTTTGTCGTAAGATTTTTTTATAAATTAAATATTTTCCTAAGAGCCTAAAGCTAGGCGGAATAGACCGAGGAGATGAAAAAAAAGTATTAAGAAGAGCCCAATTTGAGCATATGGTTTTAGTTGGCAATAGATAGATCCAATATCTCTATTAATATGTGTCCACTATGGGTTTTCTTTATTTCCGTTGGAAACTTTAGGAATGCTGTCAACTTGGGCATATGGGGCCACGACATGGCCCACTACAACACAACCCACATTTTTCGTTGGAGAAAATCGCTGCAATAGATGAAATATGGGTCGCAAACTCTTTTTCCCGGCCAAGCAATTTTGCCGGTACGTGGTCGATACATGTCCATCTCAAAAAGTCTCTGACGGCGCAGCAGGAGAGCTACGCGAATGAAGGAAATTTTCCGGCGACATTAGGCGCCGCAAAATGCTGATTTGTACCGACGAATAAAAAATTTAATTGGTTGGAAAATGCATCATTAGCGGCCATTTATGAACGTCACGAATATTCATAAACGCCACATGTAGTTTTTTGCGACGATAAATTTAGTGTCGCAAAAAGTTGAATTGGCGCTGCAAATTCACACAATGAAAAGTTGTATAGTTTGCGGCGAAAACCTTAGGGACGCAAATATACTATCTCTTGCGGTGAATATATTAGCAGCAAGAAGAATGGTAGGGAGAAATGGCCTATTAGCGTCCATTTATTGGCGTCGTAAATACCCAAGTTATCGCTACAATTACTACCCAGGAAACAAACTATATTTCACGCCGCAAAAAATATTGTTTGGAGCCGCAAATGTG